>MRSU01000564.1:0-12287 GCA_008369845.1 Trichomonas gallinae
ATTGACTTAAATCCTTCAAAAATGAGGTCATAGAGGCATTTGCAAATTTTGGCAAATAACCCCCATACATATACTACTATCAGACTATTGTTTTTGGTTGGTGCTTATCTATTGATATCCCATCTAATAGACTTGTATAGGATGTGTTGATATAATAAACACGTAAAAAGACCGATAAATCAATGAAACAAGTTCAAAAAATTGAGTTTTTACATTTTTAATTCGAAATTTAAAAATAGTTAATGTTTCTTTATTTAAATTTAAAATGTCGAAAATTTGTAAATGATTTGTCACTTTTTGATTTTTTGAAAATAAAATAAATATAAAATAATGATAATTCAGTTACAATAAAAATTAACATAAAAATAATTTTTTCACTTTTTTATTCTTGAAAATAAAAATAAAAAAAATGAATGAAGTCCTTAAAGCTGGCTGGTGTCTTAAGGAGGGGGGCTTCATTCATAACGTCAAGAAGCGGTGGTTCGTGCTGACCTTTTCGAACCTTTATTACTACAAAAAAATCGATGGACCCGCGAAAGGGAATATTGAAATCAAAGCTGACTTCGAAATTCGCAGCGACCCGACATTCAGATTGCAGCCGTGCTTTACTATATCGTCTCCATCACTCAAAAAAGTTTATTATATAAATCCTGAAAATGATGCTGAGCGAGATGATTGGATATCTATGCTAAGAACATGCGTCGATATTCAAATAGGTATGGACAATCCTGCTTTTACCAAAAATTATTTCTCTCTTTACAATAATTATATAAATATCTCTGAGAGACTTTGGGATTTGGACAGAGGAAATATCCCGAGCATCACAAAAACAATAAAGGTCGGCATACAGACACAAATCTACCGACAGAGAATTATTTTCGACACATTGAGAGAAATAACATTCAGCAGACTGAAATCCCTACCAATTTATGCAGACCTTTATTGTAAGGTAATTCACGAGCTGAAATTAGACCTCAAAGCTTCAGATTTTGCAGATATTCCTCCAATTCAAGCAATTCTCATTTTAAGGGGCTTAATTGATGGGGAAATCACGGGTTATTACGAGAACTTCACAGAAGAACAAATTTTCGGGATTTACAAAAAAGATTCATTTTTGTATACTTTGTTTTGGGACGATTTTGAGCAATATAAACCACCAACAGAGGAAGATGTCCAGGAATGTCAGGACCAACTCCACTTATCTCCAATTTCTGCGGCTGCAAAATTTGGATCAATTAAAATTTTCAACGAATTAGCGCGAGGAATCAATGCCTTCGACGAAGAGACATATAAATGCGCTTATATGAGCGGCAGCATGGAAATAATCAACAAGATTAAACAGACAAATCAAAGGCCGCCGCTTGACTGCGTGGAAATCGCTGTTAGACACCACCACAATGATATAGTCTATGACTACTGCAGGGATGAGATCGCAGATTTCAGCTGGCACAACGCATTAATCGGCGGAAACTTCAAAGCCTTCTTTGACAAGCTTTTTAGGTCTAAAAACTTCACAAAGAGGGACAACAACGGACAGACACCACTTATTGCTGTTACTTTTTGGGGATCTTTGCCAATTGTTAAATTTATTCAAGAATTAGGCGGAAACATTGATGCTTTGAGCTCAACGAATACAACAGCACTCAATATAGCATTAGAAAAAGAATTTTTCGATATTGCTGCTTTCTATATAGAAAAGGGAGCAAATTTAGATTTGAAATCTGAAAATGGCTGCTGTCCTTTGATTTTATGCGTCCAAAATAACAGCCTCGACTGCGTAAACTTCCTAATGAAATACTCTATAAACGTAGATAGCATGAATTACAACAGAGAAACAGCTTTGATGATAGCAGTGAAAACAAACAACGCAGACATCATAAAAGCACTGATAAAGATGAAAGCGAACCCCAATATTCCCGATGATAACAACAATACTCCACTAATTCACGCGATTAACAACGACAATTTAGATATCGTCAAAACTTTAGTGAATTACGGCGCCAAGATATGCTTAGAGGAGCCGCATTTTACTATAAACGCGTTTCTCCACGCTTGTTACAAGAATAGGCTCGAAATCGTTAAATATTTCATCGAAAACGGCCACAGTGCTCAGGACGTTGATCTAAAGGGAAGAAACGGTTTAATGATAGCTTTAGAGAACGGTTACAAGGAGCTTTCAGTCTTTTTGATGAAGCACATCAAGAATTATTACCAAAATGATATAACTGGGCTTCCTACGATCGCTTATGCAGCACAGAACGGCCACCTTGAGTGCTTCAAGCATATAATCGAATGTATGCCCGGATTCGATATAAATACTGTTGCATTAGGAAGTACAATATTACATTACGGAGTTAGATCGAAAAACGCCGAAATTGTCGAGTATATCTTAACATTCGACCCAGAAACAGAGCAGTTCGATGAAAATGGAAACACTCCGCTAGTTTTAGCGTGTTTAAACAAAGATGTCGCTGTTGTTAAGGTTTTAGTTGAATATGGAGTAGACATCAACAAGAGGGACCTCAAAGGAAATACTGCGTTAATGCATTGCTGCATAAACTTCGAAAATGAGTGTGGCAAATATTTAATTGAACACCACGCAGATATGGAGATGAAAAACAACGACGGAATCTTCCCTCTTATTGCAGCAACTATAAAGAAGAACGTAGAAATGATCAAAACGCTTCTTGATAATCATGCAAATATAAATGCAACAGATTCCTTCGGAAACACGGCTCTTATCCAAGCGGCTTCGATGAATATCCCTGAAGTAGCTGAAGTTTTGATTGCTCATAACGCAGATGCTTCAATACAGAATCGTAACGGCAATGACGCACTTTCAGTTGCCAGAAAGGTCAGATCTACACAGACACTGAAGATTATTGCCGAATATAAGGGAAGAGATTCGCTTAGCTCAAGCAATAGTTTCAGATATTCAATAAGTGGCTCAAACTCTCCAATTTACGTAACCCAGTTTAACCACCACGATTCAACGGATATACCCGCTACTTACTCACCAAGAGTTTATCGTACATTTAATTAATTTTAATTTTTTGTTTAATATTAGCGCGATTAAATGTTTTTATTCTGTCATAACTCTTTTTACCATGGGTGTGGTGTATTTGCACGATTCTTTCGGAGTTTTAGAGCGAATTCAAAAGTCGGTCAGATGCAAAACAGCCTGACAAGGTCTAGGAAATTGGCTGCTGCTAGAAAACTCAAAAGCGCATCTGAAATAACACAAAACAACCAAACAATTCAACAAAAATGAAAATTTATTAATTGTAGATAGAAAATTATGGCATTTTATTATTAAAAATCACCTTTATTTTTAATGTAGAATATGGAATAAATAATAGTTTGAAAATTCTGCCGAGGCGTAAAAATATTATTTCCGACCATTCATCGAAAAAATCATCCGCAGTTTTTATAAAACATAACCGTTTATTGTATATAAATTGCTATTCTTTTATTATGAGTTTTAAGGCTTAACTATTATTTAGATTAAAATAAATTTATATGATATCATGGGTGTGATAGTTTATTCAAAAAAATTATATTTGAATCAAAAGTAATCGTAGTCATTCAAAACTCACGGGTTAATTATTTTTAGCAATTTTAGGTTAAATCAAAATAATAATAGATTTGCTAATGATTTTCTATGGTTTTATTTTTTTATTGTTTTAATTTCAGTGCTGTCATTATAATGAATAAAATCCTATCGAAATAATATTGCTAGAAATGATAAATGCAGCTTGATTAGAGCAAATTCTCAGAAAATGATGGGTGCTGAAATTTGAGAGAAATAATCGTCGGAATTGAAAAAATAAGCAAGTTTGAAAGGATGGAAGTGACAAAGGTGACATGTTTTCAAACTGATTATAAAATAAAAAACGTTTTGATTTTTAGATTAAAAACATGAATAAGATTTATAAAATAATAGTGATAAAGGGTAAAACATGCTAAAGTATAACTAAATTTTGCTTAAAGAGTGAAATGGAATATATCGAAGTTAGAATCAGTGATAGCTGTAACTAAATCATCGAATTGTAATTCACTTGGGTCGATATCTGATCCACTGAGGGCATCCTTTGGTATGGCGTTAGCAATATCTTCAAATAAGGTAGATTCGGCGGGCTTTGGCGAAGTGTTTTTGGTCATGAGGATATGATATCTATTCTTGATTTGGCTGTCGTTTCTGCCCTGGAAGTGCTTGGCAATCTCAGTCCAGCGGTGGTCAAGTGAATGAACCAAGTTAATTAACTTGTTCTCTTCCTCTTCCGTCCATGGGCCGTTGTTAACATTTGGCGAGAGGTATCTTGTCCATCTATCCTTGCATTGTCTCTTATTTCTTCCTGGCATCTTGTTTGCAATTGTCTTCCAATCGTTCTCTCCATACCTGGCAACTAAGTCTGCGAGGTGCTTGTCCTCTTTAGCAGAGAAGCGGCAGTTGACGCGGTTGCGGGTCATCAGTGCGTATGCTTGCATTATCCAAAAATGAATGAATATTTTGATTTTCTCATTTTCATTGAAAAGCATCGGCGGTTGATCAAATCAATATTTTGAGTGAATTCGCAAATTATTATATATCACTTTACAATGAGTAGAATAAAGAAGAAAAATTGTTGGTTGGGAAAAGTCTACACAAAAAATTGTTGCTTTTTAAAAAAAAAATCAATGAGATTTTGAGAGCCATTTCTAATCTTGACAAATTCTTCGGTAAATAATGCTCCAAATCACTACTATATGTGATGGTTTAAATGCGGAGTAAAAATAATTGAATATCAATCGCTTTACGTTGTAAAAATAATTTGAGTAGCTTTAAAGACAAAAGAAATAAAATAAGATGCAAAAGAACATTAACTACAAGGTTTTAAAGCATAGCAACGATTTTTGAATGGGCATTCAGCATTTCAAAATATTAATTAAAAATCCAGCTGAATCATAGATCTTCAATATATTGTCTATCATTTTCTATCAAAATTGATTCAAGGGATTCACTCAATAAATTCTTTATCCTTTGTAAAAATAACTAAAAATTCAATTAGCCCATTGAAAATTTTTGGCTAAAGAATCTATTATATTAAGCTATTTCTTGAAATATTTTACTTAACTAATTAAATGTAAACTTCATAATTTTTTTAAATGGTCAAAATAAATTTAGCAAAAAGCCGGCTTTTTATATGCTATAAGTGATGTTTCTTGTTCGAACACGTTGAAATAAAACCGATTTCTTTGAAAGTGATACCCTTTTTTGTATGGGTTCTGTCACAGTTGCGCAATTATCGTAAGTTATAGTTCCGCGTTAGCTGTAATATGCCGCTGAACACGGAAATAGCAAAATAACCAGTTTTCTCGAGATAGCAATTGAAATTATTTTTAACCCATTTTTATACGAAAATTGTGATAAACTCTTCCGTTTTTCGCCATTCAAAAACTTTAACACTGCAAATATCTCCCAATATAGCTCTTTTCGATAGAATTCCGCTCAGAAGTTTGATCAGACAAAAATTTCCGTTTTTGTTGAAAATTTAGCTTAAGAATTAAGGTAATTTTGCGTAAAACTCCGCAAATAGCTCTATTTTCGTGTGATTAAAGAAAATAACAAAGTTTCGAGTGTCTCAGGGCAGTTGCTATCGTATTTCCTAAATTTTCATTTTAAAAACACGCTTAAAATAAATAATTTATATAATATAATCATATATTTTACACAATTAATACTGATATCTATCGACTAAACTTAAAGTTCGGCGAGTTCATCTTCATCATTCTCATCTTCTGCGTGAGCTTCTTCGTGAGTGGCGGCATCCTCTTCTTCGGCATTGTGCTGCTCTCCACTGCCTTTGGGCTGAATGAAACCGAGCGCAAGAGATAAAATGATGAAGCAAATTCCAATGCAACAAATAATGATTTCCCATGTTAGATACAACTTCCATTCATGTAAGAAGGCGACACCAACAATGACGCCAACGATTAACTGACCAAATGGAACAAGATTTGTACCGAAAGATCCCAAAGTGGAAACCAAGAAGAGGAGACACTGAACGGCAACTCCTGACACTAGAACACCAACCATTACAGGCCATGCCCAAGCAATTGGTGGCGCATCATGTACCATTCTTGTGATATTCTTTGGACCATCGAAACAGAGCATCCAGACAGCATTCCACACAACAGAAGCGAATAACTGAATTGCAACACCTGTTGTAACATCCGAATTCGGACATTTCCATTTGTAAAATACTGGAGCAATGCCAAACATTACAACAGATATGAAAACAAGGAAGTATCCGAGCAGCATCTGCTTGAATGACGCTCCTGTTGAGTCTGCGTGTCTGAATGATGGTACGCCACATAAAGCAACACCAACAATTGAAGCCAAAATTGACCAAAGCTTCATCCACGTGAATGGCTCATCAGCCAGAGCAAAGTGGGCCATGATTGCTCCAGCTCCTGTAGAAATCGGAAGCATAATCTGGACATTCGCTGAACTTACCCACTTTTGAGCGACGGCAATCAAACAGTGGGGTGTTCCCAAGTTCAGAAGTCCATCAATCATCATCCAAACGATTGGCATCACACCACTTGTAAAATGCGCTTTGACAACTTGTCTGTAAACACCGTCCTTATTGATTGCCAGACGTACCATGAGTAATCCTACCGTAAAGATGAAGCCAAAAAGCATTCTGAAAGTTTGAAATAATCCTGCAGAAAAGTAAACCAATCCTTTGGCAACAAAGGCATAGCTGGCACCGTATAGTGTTGCAGCAACAACGAAAATTATTGCTGAGGAAATACTACACTTCATACTTTGCATTTTTATTTTTTTGAAAAAAAAAATTGATTTTTTTTTGGACCAAAATTCGTTATATTATCTTATCACTAAATAAATACCACAAAGTTTTAAAAATCGTGAAAAATTAACAATAATCCTATCGGCAATTTCTAGTTTTTATCATTATATTTTGTTATAACATGTTTTAATGCGAAATATATGGTTGGATTCAGTGAATTCAATATTTTTGAGAGATTCATCCCTCATCGTTTTTTTGTAAACATAACAAAAAATATTACAACGATTATTATCCACCCAAAAAACAAATGTGAGATGAAAATATTTTTATTATGTAGCTTATCAAAAAGAATTTCAGATTTTGCAGTTAAAATTTTAAAACCGAAAATGAGAGTAAAAACGTTCAGCAACAATGGGAGAAATAAGACTTACTTCGCGGATCCTTGTTTGTATGCCATAAGTAAACTCATTTTCTTTGTCTGAATCCAAATATCCAATATTGTTTCACATTCATCATCAATCAAAAAAAAAATTTAAGCAATATTATGGTAATTATCATCTAAAATTATGTTCTTTACATCATCAAAATTGCTACCTTATTAATTATCAATCGAAAAAATTAGCTACTCATGAAATCATAATCCGAATTTATAATTTTATCAATAATGAGATAAACTCGATGTATTGTTTAATTTTACAAGCAATAGAATATATGTTTATAATAGTCAAATTCTCATATAATTGAATTTTTTTGTAAATCTATTTCATATCGATTGATTTATATAAAAATATACAATTATCACATTGCGTTTATATTATAAATTTGTTAGAAGATATTATATGTGTGTTTTTGCTCCATAATAATGAATTACAACTAATTGCAAGAATATCGAACTCAATTTTACAATTTTAATATGCGTGCTTTATTGGTTCAATCACTTTCTTTTTAGTATTCAGACGCAATTACATGTAAAAGACTGAGTATAAACGAAATTGATTTTAAGACGAGATAATTTCTTAGATTTTGTACTTATTTCTTTCTCAACTTTTGTCATATTAATACTTTACCTTATAATTCATACAGCTATACTGTTAATCATCTACTAACATTGTTGTGTAAGACTTCTTCACAATCAACATTAGTCCGTTTACATACATTGTATCTTTGCAATAGAAAATAATGGCAAAGTATTGAAAAGAAACAGATAAGACAGAATAGTATAACATACAATTCCATTATTAAAAACTAAAGAAAATATATTATTTGGATCAATTATTCTTGAGAAGCAGTCTTTTTAATGCGAAACGCATGTATTTGCAATGTGCTAACGTAAAGCATCTATTTGAGCTTGGGTTGTTTTTCTTCATAATTTCGAATGATTTTCTCGACAAAAGCCCTTCGAAGTAGATCACAAATTAAGTTTTGTAATTTTGACGTGTAAACTAAAATCTGACATCAAAATGATATATAATTTCATTTTGAGTTGACTCTGCAATTGAGCTGCTGTAATGGTTTGTATTGATTGCCATTTCTAGTATATGTGCTAATGGAAATATATGTCTTGAACAAAACTGTGATTGAAAGGAATTTGATCTAATTCATAATTAAGATGGGGAAAAAACATTATTTTGGATAAATTATAATATTCTCTGGATTTTTATAACTTTTATATGAGTATAATCTATTCTAAATATTCAAAATATAGTATTCAAGTTAATTGATATTTGGTTTTTGAATTCATATCAGCAAAATATAAAATTGATAAACCTAATTTTGATGTAATTATGATAATATGAATGATAAAGTAATTGTCTTCATTAGAAAATGAAACAAAGATAAAAAAATAATTGTAAATTGTTTAATATTTGTATTAGATGGAATTTTGCATATTAGATATATATAAAAGTTGAGAAAATGATTGTATTAAGTCATATGACGCCTATTACAAAACCAATATATTAAAATTATTTTCATGTAAGGATTAAAATGAATACACATTGTTCACTGCACTTTGTGGAGAAGATAATGAAAAAAACTCATGCATCGCATATAATAATTAAGACCTTTAATTTTCCATATATTGCATTTGTATCATCAGGCTTAAATATAAATATCAATTTGACGTTATATGAAAGTGTAACCATTAGTGAAGATTATGACTAAATCATTTTCATTCCTATATCTTCAATCTAACCGATTTTCCCTCGATAAGCATTATAGCGTAGAAATTATTTTTATTTTTCGCAAAAATCTATTACTCCAGAAAATACCAATAGGTAATGACAGATTAATGATATTTGCTGTGAAATTGAGTACTGGCAGCAAAAGATCGAATCTGAAAATAAAATTAATCAAATAAACAATCAATTGCGAGCGTAAAGATTCGGACTTACACTTTTTATACCGCTGGTGATTTGATAAAGATTTTTTTACAACCGAAAAAAGTTCGAAACAAAAAAACGAATTCAAAGAAAAGGCTAAAATGCTCTAAAAAGTCAATAATCGCGATAAGCACACTCATTTATGTAGGAAAAACACGGCCTTAAAGGATAAGTGCTCTGTTTGAATTAATTTTTCTTTTGATAAGTTTACATGCTAACATTATGTAAACTCTGAAATGACCGCAGTATTGAAAAATAAAAAGCTCCATATTTTGTATTTCGCATCCGATATGATCATGGAACATATATGTCGATTTGAACTATTTTCATGAATTATTATTCGCGATATCATTAAATAATAATGAAGTGAATTTTGTTTAGCTTTCAATTAGCGAATATCAATATTAAAAAGTTTACTTTTCATATGGGCTTAAATTGAAAAAATGTCATTTTGCTTTTCCTTTTGTTTGATGTTGTCGATTATTAATTTAATTTCAATTTCAATTCTTATATAAAGATTCTTACATCTCAAATTTTTGTTGAAAAAATATATCATATATTATGTCAGTCGATAATATTGATTAATTTTGCTTTTTCATTTTTTCAATGAGATTTTTTAAGCAAAAAAATATGATTAAATTTAATTGTTTATTATAATTTTAATGAAAATTAAAAATTCCACTTTTTTGCAGATAATTTTCCGTTTTCAGTTGATATTCGAGTTATGTATTATATATTGGCATATAATTTTGATTTAAATTCAATGAAAATTATTTTGATTTATATGGTTGTTTCTAATAAATATGATGTATTAATTTTAAAAACTATTGAAAATTATCATGATATTCCTCTCAAAAATTAACAAGACTTCAAAATTTGTGAACAAAAAGATATACTCAAATCCCCTTTACTTTTGACACTAGTTTTGTTATATTCGTGATTATTCAACTATTTTCAGCAATCTGTACTGGTGTTTTGTTTTAGATTAATTTCTATATGCGACCATTTGATAACATTCTCAAAAGTAATTTACAGATCATTAATATATCAATGATTAAAAGCATTTGTTGGTTGAAAAAAATTGAATATAGCGTTTTTCACTTTTTTTTAATTGATGCAAGTCCAACCCATCGCGCTGAACAAGCAATACGCGATGCAAAAAGCGCAGGAAGGTGTTCCGTACGTAATGTACCATAGCAGTACTCCACCACCTTTCCAATATCAGTTCAATGGACAACAGAATATGTTCCAGCAGAATTATGCCCAGATTTCTCTATTAACTCCACAGTTTTCTCAGGCCACAGTACAAAGTGCCTATCCATTATACATGCCAGACTCTTCTTTCATTCAATTAATTTCTACAAAGCAATATTCGGAAAGCATGCCAATGTTCAACATTC
Organism: Trichomonas gallinae; assembly: GCA_008369845.1. NCBI lineage: Eukaryota > Parabasalia > Trichomonadida > Trichomonadidae > Trichomonas > Trichomonas gallinae. The sequence continues at coordinate 10,576 of MRSU01000564.1, forward strand.
AGCAGCCCATATCTCAACGATCGTTCGAATCGTTGCTGAATGATCCAACTTTAACATTTACACCAAATCAAATGGGGTTAATTCCTTCTTCTACATGGTCCTCTGAGGTTGTTACATTTGGTGCAATGGTTCAAAACTTTTTCAGGAGGAGAAACTCATCATCTTCAAAGTTCCCATACAAATTATTTAATGCTTTGAGAATTGTTGAATTATATCCAGAATACTTCCAACACATTGGTGTCAGGTGGATCGATGACAATATTATTTGGGTTAACAGAGAACCATTTGCAAAATTAATTGGAGTAAAAACAATTGAAGGTGGATTATTCCACCAACAGGGCAATTTCCCATCTCATGGATTTGTAGAGCTCTCGTTCGAAGAGTCTGAAACTGTTGCGGCTCATCATAACTTAGGACATGTTGATTTGAGTCACATGAGAATGGTCAGACATTCTGCGGGAATATTTAAGCGCGGATGTACGGAAGCTGATCTCGAAAGATGCAAATGGAAAGGAGGATAATTTGAATGTCTATATTTTATATCTGTTCATTTTTGTTTTAAACAATCTCGTCTTCTTTTACACATTTATGCCTTTCAATTCTCAAAGGTATTAAGGCAAACTCTATTGAGCCGAATTGATCCCAATTCTATTGATGCAGTTCACTTATTACAATATTAAAAAGCAAACAAAAAGTGATTTATAGATGATATTACAAGTGTAAAATCTATGACTGTTATATAAATACAATGAAGAGATTTAAAATGACGAATGTCAAAGCTGTTATGCACTGTAAAATACTATAAAACCGTATGCAAAGAGATTAGTCATACAGAAATTGAATCATCGTTTGATAATAAAATATAAATAAAAATATCCAACAAATCTATTTGTGTTATCCATACCATTATGATAGAGATTATATAACCATCATTTCTCTATATGATATAATAGCGCGGATTAGTTTCGCTTACTCAGGACATAAACATTTCATTTTTTTCCAAAATAAGGTTAATATCTCGTTTTTTCCCAGAATTTTTTCAAGGTGTTCTCCATTAATATTATGTCTTTTATCATGTAATAATCATGGATTTACAAGTAAATCTTCAAAAAATCGATAAGGAAAAGTTGCCGATCTCGATCATTTTCTCTGCCGTTTAGTCATGATTTATTTCTATAATAAAACAGAGTGCTTACTGTTCCATGATGTAAAATTAGCGAATTTGAAAAAAAAAAAGCATCGAAACGTGACAATTGTACGTTTAAATTTTTTATGAAAAACGCTCAAAAATTTGTATGTATTATTTAGTCATGTTACAGATTTTATATTTAATTTTTTTAAGGAAATTTTTTTAATCAGCCACGAAATCAAAATAATATCTATAAGGCATAGCAGAGTGCGGCCATACATACAGTTTTTGATGAAAATTCTGCCATGGTCATACATTTGAATCCAATCATAAATTTTTTCTAAAAATGAACTACAACATAAATGCTATAGGTGGTGTATTTTTTGGAGTGTAAAGTTAAGAAATGGGCGACGGTTTTTCTTATCAAATATTGAGAGCTTTGGCATGACCATGGTTCATCATTTTTATTTCTCATGGGTAAGGAGAAAGAGCATATCAATATCGTCGTTATCGGACACGTCGATGCTGGCAAGTCCACAACAACAGGCCACCTCATCTACAAGTGCGGCGGTCTCGACAAGCG
>MRSU01000565.1:0-28095 GCA_008369845.1 Trichomonas gallinae
CAAATTCGAGCATCCTGATCAATGATAGATACTAAATAGCTAAAGTTGTATTTTTGCAATTTTTTAAGTGTACGTCCTATCCAAATTTTTTTTGTCCACTCCAAAATTTTTAAAATACAAATATGATGATATACTACTATCATAATCACAATATTTTAAATACACATGTCTTTAACGTCTTTAATGCCGAAATGCTTGTTATAATTTAAAGAATTTTGCCATGAAATTTTGGCATTTTGCTAGTATAATCATTGGCTTCTTAAACAAATGATTTATGAAAAATTTTGAGGTTGAAATGTAATAATTTACATGTCAGAATCAGGTTAAAAGTTGTTTATTTGCCAATTTGTCAAAAATTTTTATAGAATGGATCCGAAAGCAATTATCTCGCGAATTAGTTCTCTCAAGAACCCAAATACTCCGCCAAAAGAAGTTTCGGACATTCTCAGATTTATTAGGCATGATATAAACGACTCTTTCGTTAAACAAAATTTTCGTCATCGAAGAAAATCATTCTTCCATGAGATATTTGACAGTATATTATTCATATATGATTCAGGATCTACTGATTTTCGCTATGTTGCGTCAAAAGCGTTTGGATCTTTCCTTTATAAAATTATTCCAATTTATACTGACGAAATTATCCAAATATTTACCGAGTACACGTATGACGTCAAGAAGGAATCAATGAAATCGGGCCTAATTATATCAGTTTTTATGCTAATTTCTAATTATCTATCTCCTGCTGCTTTAAATAATTATGTTCAATCGATTCCAATCATTGATCACTTCACCAATGTCGATTTTCTTCCAGCTGAGAATATATCTAACATCATAAAACATTTAGGTCCTTTAACTGATGATTGGTACGAACAATTATTAGGAGCTTTGCTTCACAAAGTCGCCAATTTCTTTAACCAGCAACTCTCAACGTTTGTTGTGTCTATTATAGCGAAAAACCCTGACAGATTCTTGAAATTCACATTTTCTCAATTATTCGAAAAATCCGAGCTTTCTCATCATTTGCCGCTTATTTTATATATCATCAACGTAATAGGAACTGATATTTATGTGGATTTGTATCCAGCTGCAGCAGCTGCTGTTGAAATTTTAAATTTGTCGAAAGATGCAACATCAGCTTCAATTGATAGTGCTCTTCAAATTCTTTCTATCATAACATACTCATTTAGAGTAGAAATAGAGCCAAAAGATCAAAATTTGTTAATTAAAATTTCAAATAATAAAACAAACGCGTTTGTTGAGATAAATCCAGCTCAGTTTCAAACAATGACATCATTCTATGGACTTCCACTGCCTTTGAGCTATATATTGCCACAAGAAAAAGATTCAAATATTATTATAGCAGCGAAAATGAAATCTCTTGCTAAGCAGGCCGCTTTTGCAGCAAAATGCCCCGATGTTACGCAAACAATGCAGATTTTTGAGAAATTCATAAGAGGAGAAAATGGATTCATTATTTCTTCAGCGACAGAATATCTCAGCTATTTTGTAAATAGAGTTGCATACAACTTGCCGCTCATGCAAAAGGCGATTCTCGGCAAAATTAACTCCTGGCTTCATGGAGTTTCGATAATTTCAGTAATTGAGCAGTTAGACTTTTCTTTACTGCCTAGATGCATGATTAAGGACATTTGCGCACGTGTTGTCGAGTTCAGTTTCGATAAATCCAACAAATTATCTGATAAAGCAATAAATTCACTCAGCAAAGTCGTAAATTCGCTCACCTATGACTACATCATGGAGGACTTCATGAAGAAATTCGATCCATTTGATGGATTTTCGATTCTAAGAGGCTGCAGCTTTTTGAAGAAATTTTTGAAGCTGCAATTCCCAATTAAAGAGAGTATTGAGACATTTGGAGCTGTTATGGTTGATGCTCTTGAATTGCATGCTGATTCTACATTGATATTAGCTGAAATTTTGAATTTTATTTCCAAATTTAGGATTTTGGGCGTCCACAATCAAGAAAAGACCACTTTATATGCATTGTGTCTCGTTGATTGTTATCTTTCTTACTTTACTGGTCAATTATTGCTCAATTCTTATTATTCCGAGAAAATTGGCGAAGGCAACATTAATTTATTAAAAGATTCATCGGTAAATGCCATCGAAAGCTTCGACACCGATATAACTTTGGGCAGAAAATGCAGAGAAATCTTGAATCCGATTAAAAATGCCCTTAGATTCCTTTTGAAGCCGAAATTAGACACGAATATAGCGAAATATATAGTTTTTAATCTATTCAAGTTCATTCCAGACCCAATTTCCGAATATTTTGCAACATATTGGGATCAAATCCCAATTTCTCTTGGTTCTCAGATCTTAGAGACCTTAAGCTTGAACAATGTCTCAGAGATTAGCGTTTTCTCTAACTTCTCTTTCGTTTTTATCAATTCTGTTGGTGCAACATATAATCCTAAGTTCACAGAAATAACTAGGGAGATGCATGAGAACATTAGGTTCATTCTACGCGAGAATTTGGTCGTTGATGTCATATATTCAACGAATTTAGCATATTTAATTCTTAAATCTTTCTATGATTCAGTAAATGACGTAAAAATCTACCTCAAACGCATACATCCATCCGAGCAGGTCATCTTCCTCACGGCATTATCAAGGATTTTCGGTGATGTTTATGAAGTTTTCTCTGATGTTGCCGGAGAGACGATTAAAGACCTGAAATGCTTGCCTCCTATCATCAGGAAAGACAAAGAACTGAAGCCTCGCGAAATAGAAACCAATTTTGAAATAATTGATGAAAGTTCAGCTGTTAGAGCCTTTATTAACTCAGCTTTCACCGAGAATAACTACTCCCTAATCAATTCTATGAAGAAATTGGACACATTTAATATCGATTTCACTCAATTTGATGTTCCTGAATCTTCAATCAAGATTATTTCGCATTATGTATCATTAAATAACCCATTAAGACTCGCAGATCCGCTATCTAAGGTCAGAACAGTCTGGAAATCAAGCGCATTGTCAGCAATGAGAAAGATAGGAAATTCAATAATCGATAAACTCATAATCACGCCAAAAATCACCAAAGAAACGATCAAAGACATAATGTTTTGCCTTCAATTCATCAAATTCGACGTAACAAAACTACTTGCACTGGCTGTGAGAACATGTTTCGAAGCATTGAAACCAAAAAGAAAGTTTATCGCCTTTAGATTCCTTGCTGCTGTCGTTAACTACTGTCCGACAGTTCCAGCGGAAACAGCTGACCAGTTCCTCGACGCCTACGAGACAATGGAGCCGCCGTTTGAAGAAGCAGCAAGAGTTGTTGTGTCATTATCAAGGAAAACTTCTTTATCGGAAAGATTACATATCTTTGCAGCCAAACTCGCCAACACTGAGCAGTCTTTCCCTATTGTTTCTTTAGCCATATGCTCTCTGCCTTGTTCTGATGCCAACATTAAGTTCTTCGCTCAAGGGATTAACAATCTTCTCTCATATAATATTCCGAGCAAGTTTAATGCAGCAATGAGAATCGCGACGCAAGCCTGCTTATTCATTAAAACACAGAACGCGTCAAATATTGCTTTACCTGTTTTCAATTATTCGACTGATTACGTCAAGACAAGAAATGCAATAATTAATCAGTCCGTGACGAATTTCTTCAGTCACGCGATATTAAGGTATGATTTGCAAGATATTAGAGTCAATTCGGGAAGAATCGTTCAGAGTTCTAACAGTCACTTGGCTTATTCGATGACATTCTGCGATATATATCCGTCATTCATGAAGAGTTTCGCGAAGGACTCGAATATATACAAAACAGTTTTTTCATTTGGTGTTTCACTGTTTTCATGTCCGTGCGCTTTGTCATCTTCACTCTTCTTTTTGCATGAAGCGATAAAAGGAGATGATCCATCAAGGCAGCAGGCTGTTGTATCTCAATGCATGAAGGATTTCGTCTCGCAGCCGTTCTTCAAATCTATTCCAAAATCAGTAGATATGTGGAAGAAATTCTTGGAGAACAACTTTACGCCTGTTTACACAACAGCTTTAATTTCTCAGATATTCATTCCTTTGGCTCCATTCCACAAGGTTTTGGCTTCTTTGTACAGTATATACGCCAAGTCTAACTTCGACAGCAGTGTTGCAGCTACAATTGTTTTGTGCCAACAGAAACTCACCGAGAAAATCCACAAAGACGCATTAAACATTTTGTTGCAACGTGGGGACCTCAAACAGGCCCTAAAGCTTTCATTATACGACACAGATGATGAATACATCAAATACAATCCAATCGATCAACAACAGAACAACACCAGCAATCAACCAAATACAACTAATCAAGAAAATGCCAACAATCAACCAAATACAACTAATCAAGAAAATGTCGCCAAACAATCAAATGATTCTTTGGATGGAGCAAATTCGGCTGTAATTGAGCAAGAAACTACAAATAATTCAGAAGTTAAAGAAAATGTTTCTAGTAAAGAAGTAAAGCCAATTGTAGTTAATGAAGAAAATCCAAAGACTTTGGAAAATAGCGAAAAACAATCAAATGTTTCTAATGATGAAGAAAAACCAGCTGAATATTGCCAGCTAAAGAATGAAACTCCAAAGACGTCTGATGCAACAGAAAATGTCAACCAGCAATCAAAAGTTTCTAGTAATGAAGTCAATTCAGCTGAAAATGAGCAGGAAACTTCAAAGAACTCTGAAGAAGCTGAAAATATCAATGATGATTTAACACAAGAGAAAACAGTTGAATTTGAGGAATCTTCAAATACAACTGATAATACTCAGACCTAATCCCAAGATAATCAGAATGAATCAAAAGCCAATGAAGCTCAACAATATTCCCCAAAATCATCCAAAAATGACCAAAAGCAAATCGAACCAGAAAATATTAATGAGCAAGGGAATCAGGAAGAATCAATGATGAATGATAAATAACATATCTATAATAGTGTCATAGAAGTAAGTAGATGAATTTTTATTATAGATTTTTAAATATCATTTTTTGTGAATGGATGCATGATATCATTGATTAATTATCATCAGCATTACAATAATTGATGTTATATGTTTAATCTTAAAACTAATTTGTTAGTATAATTCTATTTATATATATATTTATATTTATATCAACGAGTTGAGTTAAGAATATATTTCAATTGGTGATGGATTAGTTTTTCAATGTGATAAATAAACCTAGTTTATGTTCAGATAGAAATGAGTTGAAATATTTAATTTTATGCTCATATGCATGAATAACTTGTGATTTTTTTGAGCAAGAATTAAAAACTTTTTGAGAAAATCCGGCATTCATCAGTTTGTTCTTCATACTTTCATTGTTTTCTTCAACTATTATACATTTTATTTGAGGTACATACATTGTTTGATATATTGACGCTAATGTTTTGGGAACTATCAACGTTTTAAGGTTGATACAAGACCGAAAATTATACAAATTAATCGAAGAAATATTTAAAAAAATAATCTTCAATAAATTTTTAGCGTTTTCTAGAGAGTAAGTACTCACAAATTTGCAATTTACAATTAATTTTGTTGCTGGACTTGCAGCAGCAAATTTGAGAAGCACGCTTGTTTGAATCTTAAATAACATATTATTGTAAGCTTCATAATATTTGGATTGAAAATTTGCGATAGAAATGATATTGTCGCAACCCCCTAATGCATACTCTCCTATAGATGAAACATTTTTAACAGAAAAATATTTTAGTTTTGGACAATTGGCAAAACAATAACTCCCAATATCATTAACTGTTTTTATATCAATTGAAATTAACGAACTACATTCTTCAAATGCCCATTCTTTGATTGATGTAATCCTTGAAATAGAAATTGTTTCCAAAGTTCGACATTTATAGAATGCAAATTCATTAACGATAGTAATTTCATCCCCCAGTATCAAGTTTTTAATTGTCGTTGATTTGCACCAAATAATCGTTGTATTTCTATTGCTGTACAAGATGTCATCTTTTTCATATAAATAATAGTTTTCTGGGTCTAAATCATAATAAACTTGGTTTCCTGGGCTGTAGACTATATTTAATTTCTTAGGTAAGAATAAATAACTTATATTCGTGTAAAGAAATGCTTTTGATTGTCTGAAATGAAGAATTTCTTGAAACATTAAATATTGTAAGCTTATAACATTTAAAAAAAGCATTAGAAAATATTGTAACGACAGATGAAGGCAAATAAACATTCGTTAATATGCGTAGATTTGAAAACGCCCATTCACCAATTGTTATAAGACTATTTGGTAATATCAATTCTGCAACATTGTAACAAAAGTAAAAGGCATTATAACCTATATAATTTAGTTTTAAGCATTCTGATAAATCAATTACTTCAAGTTCTGTACAACCAGAAAATGCACCAGCAGAAATTGTTGTAATATTTGGATCTGATTCAAAAGAAAATGATTTCAGAGTTGACTTGCAATTTCCAAAGCAATTTTCTCCAATAATTGTTACATTTCTTGGAATAACTACTGTCTCTGAATTTGGAACAATATCTCTGGAGTATACTGTGGTTATTTATGTAATAAATCAAGATGAACTTATTAGTTAATTCATTATTTCGGATCTTGAAAAGTCACTTTATAAAATATCTAACTTAAATATAATATAAATAAACTCATTTGAAACATTTGGAACTTCTTCTCAAACTTGAATCGCCTTCAATATTCAACGGTCATTTGATTTTTACAAAATATAAATTTACAAAATAATAATAAATTGAATGCAAAATGATGCAATAATATTATGAAAATTACAACAAAATTATTTTCTTTCGTTATACGAGAACCAACTCAAAGGTTGATAAGTTGAACTTCTGTTAATAATATAAGTCTTATCTTAATCACATGATTTGTATTATGCATATTGGATTAAGTTGTTTGAATCATTTAAGAAAATCAAGCTAATAGCAGTGATATACTGATAGGTGGCAATAAAATCTATCTACTTCTTATTAGGACTCTAAAAGTTCTAGAGAAAACAATTAGTTATTGATAATCAACATTTTTCTGGCTGCTTTCACGCCAGTAAACAAATTTTGAAAATTTTCCCAAAAAATTCATGATTTGAATGATTTACAATTTCACTTCATATTCAGTTGAAGATGTCTGTTACGATGCAGGACTACTACAAGGCGTTCAACACTCCATCAACACTTGCCCAGAGAGTCGAGAGGTTCGCCAATACCATCGTTGAGAAGACAAAACTCAATAATTCGATGGATGTCCTCGATTTTGGGTGCGCAAACGGCTTAGTTGGCCTCAATTTAATCAAGAATACTAAGAAAGTCAGCTTTCTTGATCCATTCCAAGATGCAATTAATCAAGTTCAGAAAGGAGTTGATTTCTTTGGTTACAAGAACTATGCATTGATCAACAAAGTCATTGAAGAATACGATGGTGATAAGTTTGATGTTATCTTCGCATCAGTTTCTCTTCATCATGTTGAAGATTTCAAAGCAGCTCTTTGCAAGATGCATTCTTTGTTGAAACCAAATGGAAAGCTTGCAATTATCGACATTTATGAGGGTCATCACCCTGATATTCCAAATCTTCCACATAATGGATTTGATCCAAAGGTGCTCGTGGAAACTGTCAAAGAAGCAGGTTTTCTTGATACACAGTGGGAAGATTATGGCTCATTCGAGCATGCAAACACTCAAATTCCAATCTTTTTTGTAACTGCTCATATTTAATTACTAAATACATACTTTTATCAGTAAATATTGAATTATTTTTACCTATATTAGATCATTTTCATCACATGACAGAAAAATAGAGAATATTTTTTATCAAATTCGATAATTTGACAATTATCAATAAGATAGCAAAGTATTAACTTGCATTTTGTCAAACTAATATATATTCAATTATAAAAATAGCCAAATATGAATCTGAAAAATAAAATCTTTTAATCTTTGATTATTTCCGATATGTGACATTTGAATCCCAGGTTTGTCCATAGTGCTGCTTATTGCAACTAGTAAAACGCTGTTTTTTTAACATTTGATTGATTTTAATGAAATATCCTATCGAATCGTAATATTTCAACGTAATTAAGCTGTTGTGATGTATATGACTGTATAGTTTTGATTTTGCATCGAATTCAGTTTAAATTAATTTGATGCAAAATCATCGGATTAAAATAAGCCTAAGTAAGTTAATTAATAAATATAAAATTTAAATACAAACAAAATATAATAAAGTTAACGCAAAATCCTTATAATTATCATAATTCTCTTATTATTAACATTAATTATAACCGCATTTTGTGAGTGCAATAGATACTGCTTGGACCGAGTAATGATATAGGCAAGCCGTATCCAGAACCTTATCGAAAATGTCTTCGAAAATTAGAACTTCGCAGAGCTGGCCTTCCTCTTGGTGCTGTATATCTTAGTGAAAATGCTCTGCTTTAGGACTTTCTTCTTCAACAAAGCATCCTTGTTTTCTTCCTTTGGTTGCTTTGGTTTAACGTTGGGGATGCCCATGCGTTGTAATATGTCCAACATTTCAGCAGATGATGGTCTCTTATCTGGATCAGATGTTAATAAGAGTTTTAATATTGTTTTTGTATTCTCTGAGAGATGAGATGGTATTTCGACTTCACCGTTGAGAATGGCTTTCATAATTGATTTATCGCTGCCCTTCCATGGGTACTGGCAAGTAAGCATTGAGTAATAACAAATTCCCAAAGACCAAATATCAGCCTTTCTTCCGTCATAATACTTATGAAGGAAAATCTCTGGTGCAACATATTCTAAAGTTCCGCAGAAGGTTCTTCTATAATTATCATCATCCGTCAATGCTTGATGGCTGAGGCCAAAATCAACTAACTTTGGCTCAAATTCCTGAGTGAGAACAATATTATCGAGCTTGAGATCTCTGTGCGCAACATTTATTGAATGAAGATAGACCAGAGTGTGCAAAAGAGATACTAAGATTTTTGTTGCTTCCCATTCAGGCAAATGACCTCTGTTTATGACATAGTCATAGAGCATGCCACTACGGCCATATTCCATGACGATGCAGATCAAATCTTCAATGTATAAAATTTCTTGAATTTTTGCAATACCAGGATGATGGATGCGCTCTAAAACGCGGATCTCTGTCTCAAGCCTATGAATGAATGTAGAATTTTCCTGGTTTTGTCGCGAAATGATTTTACAAGCATAGAGGTCTTTTGTCTTAATGTGACGACAAACAACAACAACGCTAGAAGCACCGTCACCGATCACATGTAGGGGCTGATAGTTACCTATTTGCTCGGGAATCCTAGTCTGAGAAGCATTATCCAACGTTGTATGAAACATTTTAATAAAATAAATATAAAAATATGGCTTTTAAAATAAACTTTTGAAATTTTTCTGAAGCGGCAACAGTTTTTTCTATGTGTTCTTTCAAAATCGTTAAATTTTTTTTGAGTAAATCGAACGTACAATCTCTAAAAACTTATAATAATGGTAGTCTATAAATCAAATATCGCATATTGTTTATTGGTTTTTGTGAAGTAGTATTCAAATGTTTGAGAATACAAAGATTTTATAGATATAAGATGCATTATTTTATATATAAAAAGAAATTACTAAATCAATTTTGAAACTAGTCATAATAATTTATAGAAAATTTTCAAGGAATTAATTTCTATGAAAGTTTTAGTTCAATAACTGTCCGTACAAATATTTAGAGCAGTTCTTTCAAAAAATACTAATTTTTAATATTCGGTTGAAAAAATACTTATATACAATATAAATTAATATTACAAAACAATTTTTTTATAATATTGTTTTCAATTTTTTGTTCTAGATAATTAATCATCTCTATTTTATTGATTAATTATCTAGAACTATTTTCTATGATTGATATTAGAAAGAACGATTTTTCAATACTACTTTTGTATACTTATTTAATTTGATAACTTAACAATTCAACGTATTTACAAACTAGCATTTTGCTCATATATATCCAAATATATGGATATTTTTTGTTTCGAAATTAAACGTGCACGTTTTAACCATGATCGTTTTTCATCATTATGCTATTTATAGTAAATCTAGCCATTTTTAAAGAGAAATGAAATTACTGATTTCAAATCCTTTTACACTATGTATTAATCAGATATGGCACTGCATAGTAATTTCTCAATTAAAATCATGCAGTTCTTCTGAGAAAAATTTATTATTGTTTTTTATTTCTCTCAAAAATTTATGAGTAAATCTTCTATTTTTAGACGTATGCATTGCCCACACCATGGCTCATCAAATTTTCTAGTTTATTCGATATTTATTCAAAGCTGCGTCAAATTCTCTTTCATCTGAAAACCAATCGAAGATAAACCTGATCTATATAGATTTATCTACAATATTCCTACAATAATTTATTCAAATTTTCACACGCACATTCAAAGTTCTCAAAGTTCTGCCAATCTTACACAGGATGATCAAAATCATGCAAATTATAATCAACCAAGCAATATGTAAAATCATTTTTGGTTGGCTGGATGTGCTCCATTCTTCTGTGAAAATTTATTCAAATTTGGGAATTTATTAATAGATAACTGACACTTAACATAACTTGTTTTGGCATCTCTAGACAACGTAGATATTGTTTTCTTCATTAATTTGCATTAATTTTGAGATTCATTTTAAAATTTTTGCAATCCGAAACTATCGATGCTTGTTTGGTCAATTTGGTTTAGTGACATATAATTTACTATAGAAATACAGGTGTTATTCAATGAAATTGCATGATTTGGCTGAAAATTGAGAGACTTGAGGATCGAGAATCAATATAAAGTGTAAACTTGGAAGATTTTCATTTATATATAAGTTGCTTATAGTCACAGCTTTATTAATACGTAAGCAAATTATTCTTGAATGAGTTCGAAAAATTGGTTGTAGGATCTAGCGAATTATAACATCATTAACAAAATGTATGCTTTGTAGGCAATACAAATTGCTTGCTAAGAGTTTCCTATAAGCCCTCAGGAATATTGATCATCAAATAAGTGGGAATTCAGACAATATTTATGTTACTATTCGAATATATTGGCAATATATGTCTGAGTTCCTCGTCGTTCGAGTATGTAGTAGCAATATTATGGAGATTAATTAATTGGCACTTATCACGAAATAATGATGAAATTGTATATATTCGATGACATATATTGCAATGATTTGTTAATGTTAGATGATTCAGCAAAATAGAACGATTTTGATCAATATTTTTAGCGTTAAAAACTAGTGTAACTATGAAATGATGGTATATTATTGATTGATGTTTCGATTTGGCTTTGGATATGTCTAAATCCTACCTGGTTGTGAATAATATCCTCGAGAATATTTTGGTTTTGATATTATTCTGTTTTTACTTCACCTATAATCCTCTTCTTTCCTCACTAAAGAGAAAACACCGTTTTCTTGCTATCAAATACCGCTCAGAAGCCATGTAACTTCAAAAAATATTTAACGAATTATAAATAAAGGAAAAATAATTACCAATTTATAAGATTTTTATTTGATTTCTTGTTAAAAACGAAGAATTTCAAAACATTAAATTCGAAAAATGAGATCTATTATTGATGGTATATCTAAATATGCAGAAATCAGTAATTCAATTCATCCTAATTTTTTAAAAAATTGCATAATTCTGTTGATTACAAGATTATTAGCCCATATCAACCAAAAAAGTCATTGTTGGTTCGGACGATAAAAAATTACTTTTGAAAGAGCTCAGAAAAAAGTAATTTCGTGTTTTTATTTGCGATTTGGAAGGAGATACTGACACTAAATCCAAATTTACAGGAAGTAAGGATTTTTATGAGTTTTCATGTTTTTGAAAAAAGTGAGGAATTACGAAAAATCCTTTATATACAAACAAACAAAAAAATAACTGAAAAACTATCTTAAAGGGCAACTTCGAACCTGAAAGTGTTGTCAGGCATTGGTAATGGGCTAGAATTAATGCATGGTGTGTAATCTAAATTTGTTGGAACCTCATCGAATGAAATCGATGAGTCTGAAACGAGGAGTTCTTCTTGTGGTTCAAGTAAGAATTGGCACTTTGTTTCATAAATTGAAACTTCTTCAGATTCAAGCTTGACAAAATGGCCTGTTTCTCCCTCGAAGAAATGTGAATTGTAGAAAGAGTTATCGTGGATTCTTGAGATTGTGTCAATAACTGATTCGTCGTATGGCATTTCGATCTGTGCGATATAATCATTGATCTCTGCGAAGATCTCGTTAAGTTCTGGAAGAACCTTAACGAATGCTTGGACAATTGGGGACGTCATGATCTTCTGAACTGTCTGGATGGCGTCGAGGAATGCATCATCTGGGATGATGTTGATATTCATGAAGATAGAAAGGACTTCGTTAACCATCCTCTTTGGAGACTGAAGGAAGATGTTGTCGAAGTCGCGGACGTAGAGGTGAAGGATGGAGCCATGGTGGACACCGATGGTGTCAAGGCTGACCTGATCGGCGAGAATCTTTCCGTTGTAGATGAGCTTCATGTCCTTTGTTGGAACTTCGAGTTGCTTGGACATCTCGTTCTTGACTTCCCAGACGTTGAGGGGTTCCTCGAATGGGCAGTAGAACTCGTGATTAGCGTTGAACTTGATGATGTACGCTTCCATTATCTTGCTAGAGTGAAAAATGATTTTTGAAGGCTCTTATCAAACTTCACAAAAATAGTCTCAAACGTTGAGAAATAATGTTGCTCCATATGCAGAAACAAGCAAGATTAACCAAAGAATTTGCATTATAGTTCTTTTGTGAAGGAAAAAATGGTTCTCAAAAATGTCTTGATTTTTGTATGAAACCGTTTTTTATACTAGGAATAATTCTTTAGATTCAGGTTGATAAGCATGCTGTATGCACCATGTGTCCATAAGTGCAATAACTTCACAATTAATTCTATACTTCTGAAAACTAAATCATATTATAGACACAGGGTTCATAATATACCTAATTAGCTCGTATATCAAGAAATTTAGCATTGTTTAGACATTGAGTACTCAATTCAAAATTCTATTACATAACAAATTTCTTATGGTTGTGTATAATTAATTAGATTTGGTTCTCGATATGTACCAAATTGCTGTTGCCAATTGATTTTTTTGATTTTTGTATGCATCCTTCAATTTCTTCAAATCCCCATTAACATGATCACGAATAAATATGGATTAAGTACATGCTCAATAGCATTATTTCGCATTTAAAACTAATTGTTATAAACTTAACCTCTCAAACGAACGTCACATATATGATCTATATACGTATCTCATCCCAAATACTATAAATTCATTTTTGATGAATTCTAAAAAATTCAATCCATTTTTCGTATTCGTTATCATCGTTTGCATTCAATCCAATTATTTTCCCGCAAACACGATAATTCATCATTTCCTATGATTACCAGTGACAGTCTCATTTTTTTTGAAAATAAACACTTCTACTCTTCACAATTATTTTATCGGTGCGGTTTTCTGATCAAACATGATCAGATATCATAACTAAATCAAATTCATTTTATTTTCATTTTCAATCTCTTCTCAATTTAACTAGAATTTTGTAAGCATTTGGCTATATTCTACATATTTTTAAACATTTTCATTTTTAAAATTTCACTAATGAATATTGTTTCAATCTAAACACAATTTCGATTAATTTCTAATACTGCTATATAGTCTACATATATCTATTTCCACGCTAGACACACATAACGGTTTCGGCAGCTTTTTGCTATCTTTCTGTCTATAGCACCTTTTTCATTCAATCTTTATTGCATGAGTTTAAGCCTAATTCTTTTAATTTCGATTATGCACACGTTTTCTAATGATTGTTTCACCTCGAGTTTGTTAGCAAATATTGACTCTCAAAATTACCTTTATACTTTTAAATGCAACACGTTATAGGTCAACGTTCTGTTCGTTTTACATATCCATATTATTGGCATTTCGCAAGTTTTCATTAATGAAAAGATTATTCCAACGACATTATTATGCAGCG
This sequence comes from Trichomonas gallinae, assembly GCA_008369845.1. Taxonomy (NCBI): domain Eukaryota; phylum Parabasalia; order Trichomonadida; family Trichomonadidae; genus Trichomonas; species Trichomonas gallinae. The sequence continues at coordinate 14,038 of MRSU01000565.1, forward strand.
TGTTTTCTCATCAATAACACATCCACATATGATTAAAAGATCAATACTGCAAAAAGAAAATGAAATTTGCGATTAAATAATGATATTGTCAATCAAATACATTTGAAGATTCGTTTTTGGAGCTCCACACTCATCCTATCTGTTAGATGTCTATATTATAGTCTATATTTCTATCAACAAGACATAAATTCCAATGACCCAAAAAGTTAAAAATAATCTGAGTGGATTATTGTTAAACCGAAATATTTTAATCTATAAACAATCTTGCGATTTATAACTATTTCTTGATAAAAACACATTGATATACAGATTATTATGAAATCATGCGTGCATTTGCTCATTTACTTCTATCTTATTATTTATAACATTGTACATATCCTACATATCGACATTAAAGGTCAGTATTCATACATTTTTATATTTGCATATTTATTATCTGAGTAAACTGGATGATTCTTCTGCACCATATGCACTTCAATGCATTAAATTATTCATCATGTGCTTAAAACCAATTCGATGAAATTGGCTGCTGAATCTGCATTTTTCTGCTATTAAGAAGAAGACCGTGTTCACACTACAGGATACGATTATATAAGTGTGTAGAATGCATTTTCCTAATAATAGACTTTCAAAACAGCTTCACAACAGACAACAGTTAATGATCTATTTATTGTTAAAATCTGAGACATATACCATTTTGTGCAACCATTTAATGAGCTAGACATTGAAACAAAATTTCGATCTAAATCAATTTTCTAATTTCCACATCTTTCATCTAAAATCAGATTTATTAGAGCCACATTCTCACATATATATATTGGATATTTGTAAAGCGCCATTTTTGATAGATGAGAAGATAAAATTTGAATAACTTCAGAACCTCATTTTGAAGAATAAAGATCTGATCACTAAGACATATAATGGATAGTTTAATGACATCTTAACATAAATAAGCTTAGAACTCAAAAATTTATTTCCAAAAAAAAATTATTTTCCTCATATTAATAATAGGAGCTATCCTCAGTTTTAGATTAGTGATAAAATAACTTTCAACTATCAATCAATGACTTTTATCAAGAACTGAAAAAGATTTTATCAAAAAATAGTTTCCATTCTGTATATAAGGTTCATTACCACTTTAAATCGATGCCATTCAAGTTCCTGAGTATGTCTGTAAGAGTGTTTTAGTTCTGTTTCAGTTGCAAAAAAATGATGATATAATAACGTATTTTTATTAATGGATTTATCAGAAGCTCTTCCGATCTCAGAAACAATAACACGCCTCTCTTCACCACACGAGGAGAAGCAGGACACTCCAGAAGAGCCGACAGAAATCGATCTCGAGCAATTAAAAGAGAAAGGAATGAAAGAAGTTGAAAATGAAAAGCGCAGAGATGAAGAAAGAATAAGAAAAGAAATCAAAAGCCAAAAGAAATACGGAAAAGTTAGCGAATCTTTCGTAAGAAAGTCCAAAGAGTTCGTTGAATTTACTAAAACGCCAATGTGCGATCAGATGATCATGGCATCCATTTATTACGTGTCATCATCAATGGCCCTGACAATTGGACCAGAGCTTGATGATGATGAGAGAGCAGAACAAGAAGAAATTCAATCAGATTCATACCAAATCTTATCATCGCTTTATTGCCAACTCCTTATGTCTCCAATTTCATCAAACTTACCAGTTCGAACAGAAAGAATCTTCTATGAAACTTTAATTTTTTATCTTGATGCTTGCATCACATTTGCTATCCATACAGCACCTCCAGAGATGATCATTGAGCTCATGGGTAACGTTTTCCGTGGTGGAATTAAGGATCCACAGTCACAGACTCAAGTTGAATTTCTTCCTATCACAGAAATCGTTAAAAAACACTGGCTTTCGCAAAGAGTTCCAGGCAAGAATCGAGCTACCATCAAACATTCAACTTTACGCGGAAATACAAAATTAGTCGAATCATTAGTTGAAACGACGCAAGATTATTCCAAGTTCAATCCAAAGGATAGAAGTGTCCCAGTCAAACAACAGAAGAAATGGGATAATGATGGTTTCCCGATCGAGACAAGAGTTCCATTTAGAGAGAAAAAGATTCCAATTAATCATTTAGTCGTTATTCCTCAACCTAAGCCGACATCAGAGCCTATTAGTACTGTTGTCACTAGAGAAGGAACGCCTAGAAAAGCTGAAGGTCAATAATTTTATTATTTTATTTTGTTTTGGTTTGTGCACTGCATATTTATACTATAAAATTGCTTATCTATTTATTTTATCATTTTACACTAAAATAATCATCATTTTATTGCTAGATCTGGTGATAGTTGACTTGCAACAAAAACTTCATTTTTCTCTGAAAATAACCGATATTTTTATATATTATATAAACAAATATGTGTAGTATATACTTATCTATATAATTTCCGTTTTTGTGGGCAGAAACAACTGATAGATTTCTTAAAAATTTCAAATATTGATACCGGGCGGCATAAAATTTCCAAAAATTATTTATTTTTTAATATTACACTGTGATATATTCTATTAAATGTATTTTTCATGATATTTTTGATAAATTTGATTTTCATTAAGATTGAATTGGTTCATCGTTAAATCTTCAAAATAAGCTGATTTAGGTTTGCAAAAGCCAAAAATGCATGGTTCGGCTGTTTATTCGATTTTATTTTTATGAGTGAAAATTCAAATGTTAGTCTTGCTGCTATGCCTCGAAACTCGTCGTCTTCGTTCATCGAAGGCGTCGATATTGATGGAAATGCAGTAAACCTCTCCGTTAAGAGCCCAAAGCGTCGAGATTCAATTTTATCTCCATTAGATAGTCCAAAAAAATCAAAATTAGTGGAGCATAAAATTCCGGTTAAGGAAATGTTACGTTTTAAATCTCCAAATGAGATCACACTCTATGAAATTGCTGATGACAATGATTTGAAAGTCGTTGTCGACAAAAAGAAGAGCTTGTATAAAGCTAGGAAGCAGAAAGCAATTGATCCATTCAACATTCGCGTCGAAAAAATTACAGATTTACAATTTAGTTATAATTTCGAGCTTTTCAACGATTTTAGCCGCATCCCAGAATTCACAAAGCTCAGGTATATAGATTTGAGCCCACAAAAGAACTTCTCCGAACAACAGCTTCAAAGCTACTTAAATATTTTCGAGCACAAAGACGGCCACAATCTTATTCCACGCTGCTTGGCTGAGTGCAAACAACTCAAACAGATCGTTTGTACGGGCTGTAATTGTGATCACGACGTCGAAGGACAAATTTTCTTGATAAAATCGCTTCCAAAGCTTATACAATTCAATGTTAACGCTTTGGCAACGGAAGAAGACAAGAAATGCTGGAGAAAGGTTATTTATGCGATTAAAGGAAAATTACTTGCGTTCAACGATAAATTGCGCGTTCTTGATGTTCCTCTCTGCAGAAAATACATCGTCGAAGTAATCAGCGATTGCTCTAACGCAATTATCGATGAAAAATCAAATGATGCAGAAAAAGCTGTTGAAGCTTGCAAGGTTGAGAAGATAGAAATCCCAGATTGGCTTGACATCAAATTCGCTCTTCATCCTGAAAATATGTCTGAATTAAACACAGTCACCGAGATGGACATGTCAGGCCTTGGATTAGACAACGTCAACCTTTCCAACTTCGTTGGCCATGACCTCAGATCGCAGTTAATTAAGCTTAATCTTGAAAACAACGAATTGGTTCAGCCATTCTCAGAATCAGAGCTGAAGAACCCAGACGAAGACATCAGCTGGATGTTACCCAACTTGAAAGTTCTCAACCTCAGAAAGAACAAAATCCTTTCATCAGATGCAGCAATTCCATTTGTTGCTCCTTGCGTCAATCTTAAACATGTTTTGATCGAAGAGCAACAGTACATGAAGGAGTCGATCAACGAATACAGAGTTGGCCTTATTGCCGGAATTTTGGATATTTTCCAAAATTATATCAAAAGAGAATGCATCGATGGCAATAATCTTAACATCAACAAGTTCCTCGACATCTTTCAACTTCGCATAATCGATAACAAATGGATTATGCCTTCAGAATTTTTCTTCGCATTCAACAGAGTCGGATATACAAGCGAATTAGTATTTGATCCATCAATGTTTAAGCTGAAGCTTGCCGGGTCACGTGCTTCCAATGAAGAAGTCCTTGATCTTTCATGCGCAGAACTTGATTTCGACGATGATAAGAATTTCGACGCCATTTTCGATCTCAGTGAGAGCTTAAGAAAGCTCAATCTCTCACACAATCAGCTCACAGCAGATTCTTTGATGCAGATAAGAACTCAATATTTGCTTTATGTTGACGACGTCGATCTTTCTGATAATAAGATCGGCGATAATGAGGTCGAGCTACTCAATCTCTTCCTCGATCAGTGTCCAAACCTTGAATCGGTCAACATTGCAGATAATCCTGTAAATAGTGGCAATGGAAAGTTCTTTGTCGACAGATGCAGACTACCAAGCATCAAAAATGTTAATGGAAGATCCAGATATAACTCATTCAAAATTTAACCATGATATTTTTATAATAAACAAAAATTTATTATGTATTCTTTTTCAGCATATAGATTTCAAATCTACACAGCTAAAATTTGACAATAAATATATTAACAATGATGATTATCGATAAAGAATGAAAAAAATAAATTCTTTGAGAAATATATGATTAAAGGCAAAGTTATAAACACATTGGGTATATGATTTCCAACATTCTAATAAGGTAAATTCGATATTTTGATCTGTTTTGGAAATTTTATGAAATTTATTCACACGAAGTAAAAAATCTATTCTCTTACATAAATCAACCATGATTTACCTATACTACTTCTATGTTAATGGAATCTGGGTGATTTCACCTACTTGTAATGGCAGCCATGAAGCCTTCTTTTCTTTTTTGTGAAATGTCTATTCTCTACTGCGACATATTTTAGAGCATACTACTTTGGATCTAGAGACGTTCCTTGGTAAACACTCGCTATTCCCATCTTTGTCAAAATAAACAAATGTTCCATTCACATAATATATCTTATCTATATGACCATTTCCATCATATTGTATGCGATTACCATCTTCATCATACTCATATCTTGTATACAACATTGTCTCAGATGATTCATTTTCATATATAGTGTTAAGCTCAATCTTTATGATAATAAGATGCAGAATATAGTCTCTTCGACTGCAATAATGATAGAAGCAGTAGAAGCATAGTATATGGCAGATTGTAGAGTCCTTTCTTTGAGTGTCAAAATGCCAAATATTTGTCAGTCGATAGTATTCGCTTGTTCACAAGTAATAGTTAAACAGACTGTTTAGAATAACAAGCTGACATGTTAAATAATGATACTTTTGATCGTCCTGCTTGCAAGAGAAATTTGAACATTGGTTTTTGAACTGAAGATTTTTAAGAGTGAAAATACATATTAATAATATTGTTAACAGTAGTATATTCTATTTAATATCATTTAATTACCAATAATGGAAAATTACAAATTGAAAAAAATTTCACTGACATTACTCAAGGTTATTATGATAAACCGCATTAGTAGAGCATTAAGTAGTAGAATATTTGATTATCGAGAGATTTCGAGTAATATTTCTGGAATAGAAATTTCGTTATTAAGTTGAAATATCTTCATTAATTTTATATATGAGGTGCTTATATAGAATAACAAAGTGTAATAAAATTTTAATAACATATTTAGTGATGATTAAAAGTGCCATTATTCGTAAATCGCTCAATCAATATAATTAATAAAATAAATACTAAATATGATAAGGAAGATTTGTCCTATAATTCTTTCAAATTTTATGTTAGATGTATTTTATTTGTTCATTCACTATTTTTGCATATTTATGCAGGAAATAGTTTTAAGACGATGTTCATGAAAAATAATTTATTCAAAAAAATCAAGCAAAAAACATAAAATGATATAATATCATTATAGTATAAAATAAAAGAATAATCCAGTTTGGAACGAGAAACTTTAGATTGTGATCGATTAATCAAATAAAATACAATTTCAGAGTACAGTTTTGAAAACATCATTATTTTTTAAGTGTAAAATAATCGTCCAACGAAACCAACTATACGATGTCTATATCTAATAGGATAAAATAAAATTTTTAAGTTACCAATTACGATGAAATTGTGAGAGGGAAATTTACTTCATGAATGAAATACTCTTCTAACTATATAGAGCAATATTATTTAGTTTATTTTGGCTGGTGAATAGATAGCTTTTCAAAAAGTAAATCAATACGCTCTCAAAACTGCAGCTATCCTATTTTTCGATGGAAAAATGATCCATATATGTCATAAATAACTAATTGTTTATATCAAAATTTCCCAAAGTAAAATTTTCGTTTGACAAAAAATGCTTTACTAGTAAAGTTAAACAAAATCCAAAAAGTTTGGACTTATTGAAATTTTACATTTTTGAATTCATTATTTTCAAATGTTTCTCATAGAGGTTAACACTACTGGAGTCCTTAAGATGTTACACTACGTAGACTGGACTTCCCCATTCATGGTAAGTCTCATCACAACAATGATTATCCTTACAATTGTTGCTTGTTTTTCGGCATATTATCGGAAAACACGTGGCTACTTAATGATGTTTATTGCCGCTCTCGCAGTTTCATCCGACCTTGTTACAGAGATTTTTGTTGATAACTACGAGCTTTTTGGACTTTCTCCAAAACTTCTCAGTGATAACAACTACTTCACACGCATTTTCTGGACAATTCCAACAGTCATAATGATCTGCATCCTTTCCACATCATTGGCTGTGGATGTTTACCAGTATTCCACAAAGTCCGAATAAGCTGTTTATATTAAATTCTATCTGTTTGTATTGATATAGTAGTTTTAGTACTATTTTTATCGATTGTTAAACACCTTTAGTATTATACATCAAATTTTTCCAATTTTTATGCATATATATGCATATACTGGCATATATGCCAGTATTTTCCACTCGATCAAATTAATATATAAGTCTATAGTTCGTTTTTACCAAGTAGAGCTGGCAGAATTATATTTTATAGTTTGATAGTTTTAATTGAAAGAAGTTGGACCACAGGATGAAAATAATTTAATGAATACAATACTAATAGTCTAAAACAGGAGAGGAAGCCACTGGAGTTCCATTTTAATGACTTGAATTTTTGAATAGTTTGGAAAATTGCATATTAGGCCTTTAGACATGAATTATACGTCGTTAAATTTTGTATGTAGTGCAGATCAAAGGAAGAATCGATTTTATATGCAGAAATTTTACCAATAAAAAAATAACATTTTATATCCATAATCTACCCGAAAACCATAATACATACAATTAATAGATTTAATTTTTCAGCTGAAAACCATATCACACCGATGGCAATAAACAATGAAAACAGTCATCTACAATGATGACGCTTTATTTTTGTAGAATACGTATTCATATCCAAATAGAAGCTTGAGTAATAAATCCTAGCTTGTATTAACGACATTTTTCATGACTTTTGACGAAATCATAATTTGAAAAAAATCGTCACTTTTTTGATGTGCACATGAATAACCTTATTATGTCTGCTATAGTTATCAGAAGCGAGTTCTGGAACAATCCAATTGTGCAGTACTTAAAGAATAGGGTGCCTAAAACAGTCTCATTTAGGGAGTCAAAAGGAATATTGGTTGATATTTTGGTTCCTTTTTGCAATTCGATTTCTTTCTATGTGGTTGATGCGAAAGACATTAGCAACTCGACATTTGATAGTTTGAATCGCATGGCATCATCATTCAAATCTATTACAGTCATTGTTAAAACTGATCCTGAATATATGCCAAATTATCTTAACTTAATGTCACAAGCACCACTAAACATCTCATGTATCACATATTTTCCATCAAAGCACTTCGATAAATCGTGCGCTATTCTTATTTGGAATATCATTGAGAATTCTCCGGTTGCTCAAAGAAATATGACAAGCATCATTGAAGAAAGAAGGAGAATACTAATGAATCCAACAGAAACAGCGCGTGCAGTAATCGAAAAGTTAATCCAAGATGAAGAAAAGAAATTACAGTTAATGGGAATGCTTTCACAAAAAGGTATGACTCTTCGCACAGTCCTTTTGCAAGGAGTACCCGAACTTTTCGAATGCAATTTCTTACTTGAGCCAACTCAGCAGCAGTAATTTCGTATTTGTCATAAATTTCTTGAACAAAATCAAAGAGTTAAAGTTTTGATTCCATTTCTCAACTAAATTTTATTTCATTCGAATATTCTATGATAACAACTGATGATAGCAAAATATTTGAGAATTAACTGTATGTGGCTTAATATTCTGCTGGAATTGCAGACATTAATACTTATTTGCTGCTGATTTGAACAATATATTTTTTGTCAAATAAATATTTTTTTGACATGTAAATATATTTTTGAAAAATCAAAAATAATATGAAAAATATGCTACTCATGTGCTATATGTTCATATTATATAATTTTTAGTATTTTGATGTATGATATCTTGATTTTTAGTTATTATTTTCCTAATTTTACTCGATGAACAATGAATATAAGGCAAAAGCAATCTAAATACGAAATGCTCAATGTAAGTAAAAAAATAACTCAAAGCGTTTTTTTTTTTCATAAAAATGGAGGCAGTTGATGTATTGACACCAAAGAAGATCGAAGAGCTTAGGAAATGCTTCAATGACAACGACACAGACTCAACAGGTCAGTTGGAAATCCAATTGATCGAACAAACGCTCAAAGCGGCTGGCGCAAATCCGACAAAAGATGAAGTGCAAGATATTCTCTACGATGTTAGTGGAAGTAATACTATATCGTTTAACACATTCTGCTACATATATTTCCATCTCACACGCGGACATTCAGTTCAAGAAGATTTGATTTCAAGCTTCAGAGCATTAGATCTCTCAGGAGATGGAAAGATCAAGTATGATCTCTTCATGAAGACTATTGATTCAATGGCAAGACCATTAAGCGACAAAGAGAAGTTAAATATCACAAAACACTTAAAGCAAGATAATGGTTTTGTAGATTATGCAGAGGGTGTTAAACTTCTCACAGGCTATTGGGAGGAGTAACTTTAATTTTCTTTTTGTTTTTTATATTTTTCAGGAACAACAGTCGGCTACACGTATTCTGATAAACTATCGACTTTTATCAAATTTACACATACTCAATCACTCCAACTCAAAAATATAATTTTGAAATTATATTATATATAGATATTACAAAACGCAATATAAATATTGCTTCACTCTCCTACATATATAATAATTTTAATATAAAATTCAAATCATAGAAAAATATCTAAAATTCAAGATTAGTTTTTTGTTTTCAAGGATATATCTATCAAAAAACGATTTAATTAGTAAAGTGTAACAGAGTTTATAGCTTGTTATAAAGAAATATATATTCAATGAAAAAAATTGTAATTGATTGAGCACAAATATTATGATTTATATAGAGTGATCTCATGATATATTATTTGTGGCATATAATAGAAGATTATATCAAAATATAACAAGTCAATAATTATTATTATATCATGGCATCAATTTTGAAATTAACAAATAATAATTATTTCATACATTTTTAGAAAGAAATACGCTTATAACATGATAAAATAGTTATTGCATGGCTTAAAATAAATCATCGACTTACGAAATCATTTTTTATAAAATTTTGTAAATAATATTAATGACACTTTTTAAATTAATAATTTTGAAAATAATATTATCTATAAGATAATATATAGTAAAAGACTATCGTTAAAAGTGACAAAACAATCACTTTTCTATCAAAAGTCTTTATACGTTAAAAAACGTGACACTGCTAAAATAAAAATGCCGATAGAATTTTGTCTTTGCAGATATAGAATATAGATCATATGCAAAAGCCAAATTTCTTGTTAAAATTATTTTTTTTTTCTTGGTTGTTAGATGGATAATAATAATGATCAATTAATAATCCCTCGACAGCTGGAAGGAAAGGACTGTTTACGCTATATCAAGTACGGACGAGTCATCCGTGGCATCACAAAGAAGAATTATCTAAATAACGTCGAAAGAACAAATCTTCTCTTCAACGAAATCTACGCATTATCACAGAATATACCTGAAAATCTGTACAAGTATAGACTTCTTAACACAAAAAACGCTACTCCTAAGCAAATATGGATATCAAAAAAGTTGCAAAAATTACAAGTGAAATATCAAAGCTTTTATTCAGATTTTTATTTAGCAGAGGCATCTACACTGTCTCAGCTTATTTGTTTCATCAAAGACAATCAAGATCAAAATAATTTAGTGATTTTTCGCTGCACAGATTATAGAACGTTTATAGAAAATAAATTCAATAACAATCCAATAGGAAAATCGATTCTTTTCAGAATATGCTCATTGGATCAACTCGCTTTTAGAATACAAAATGAAACTAAATATCCTAACATAACAGAGAAAAATGTCCACGACTCATTGATTACTTTTCAGACACTCATTGAGTCTAAAAATGATTATTCGCCATTTTCAGTGTTTGACGACATTTTTTATTCTTATATTCATTATACTAATTTAGTTTCTTTATTCGACGAACAAGTCAAAGAAATTATAAAAGAATTGAAGAAATCTATCATCATCAAGTCGAAAAATACAACTCCGAAAAAAAATGTATCATCAATCGATTTCAGCGGCATTTCTTTCATATACGAAGGCTTAAAGAGCTTCATAAATCCGTTAAATCCATTACAAGAGACAGTTTTGCGTTACACAATCATCAGATTTTTCTTCGACAGACTTTATTTGGCTTGTCCGTTCTTCGACGCTGATATAGACAAGACACAGTTTTACGATAAGTGCAAGAAAGTTCCTGAATTGCAGTGTAGCGTCCTAAAAATATCAGATAAGATTTTGCCTGATTCTTCTTCTGATAAAAGGTTCATTGACGTTGCCAAAGCATACAAGGACTCTCTAGACTTGCTAACATACATACAGTTCTACAATGATCCGCTTACTATTGCTTGGCTCTCTTCGAAAGCGATGCATTATATCGAAAAGGCGATTTTTGAGGCGAAACAACCGAAAAAGCGAGAAATGATGGCCTTTGATGATATATTCTCCATATTTTGGCCGTTAATGTGCATGTGTCCAATGGCAGATCCAGTTTCTCCTGCATTATTCTTGAAATGCGTCTCAAAGATTTCTTTTCCGTCTGGATTGGACTACGCTCGCAATGTATTTGTTTCTGCTGTTGATTACATAAGAGATTTAGACATAGAGAAACTCGCGAAATAATAATATTATTATTTGTTTTTTATTTTTTGTTTGATTTATTAAATTATGTTTATTTTGTATGTTTTTAACCACATGATATATTTACATAGAACAAATCATGCAAAACAACATTATTTTTTTGATTGGAAATTGTTATATTTGAATGTGATCACTGCCCATATCTGCTATACTTTTATTAGCTTTCATTATGAAGAATGATGGAATAGTAAAAGTGTGACAAATCTTGGTAAATAATTTTGGAATACATCTCATAATTTTATTCATTCTGTAGCTGACATAATATGTGCAATAAAGTTTGAAATATATTTTGTCTTGCGTTTATGTTGAACAATAGATTCAACTGCAACTGGTGGATATGCATCACACATGTATTCTGTTATATGCAAAATGTCTAAGTTGATTTCTCTCCCAGCTTTATTCTTTACTATAACTGATCCAAATGATCGGTTATAAGTTCTATCATAGAAGCAACCATCAACTGTAATACTACCATATTGATCAGACGATTGAAATAAGTCATATTGAAAATTCTCATTGTTAAAATTACATTGATTAAAGGATGCTGTCGCATTGAATACATACACATGAACTCACGAGAACTTTATTATTAGTGTTCTTTGAAAAATAGTGTTCACCTACGTATTCAATCTGTTTGTTTTTCACATACGAACAATACGAAATGCTTAATTCTGGACTAAAACTTGATATGGAGTGAATACAATTTGATTTGATATAAGTATTCGACATATTATTTGATTTTGCTTTTGATGCACCAAAATTTAATATGATGTTGTGATTGCCAAGACCAGTTCCAGCTCCTGACTCAGAGACTGATGACTCATATATATAGTTTTTCGAAGTTGATCTGTCTGCTACATATATTTCAGAAAATATTCAGCTACTTAATTTTGATCCTTCAGTCTTTGAGCTATAGATTCTATTGAGAACGCATTGATCAACAGTACAGTGCATATATACTCCAGAATATGGCGCGAAGCACTTGACACAGCAACAGTCTTCTGAAAGAATATCGGAATTTCCAGATTCAATCCTAACCTTTATTACGCTCTCCTGTTTTAATTCAACAAAATGACAGAATGATACAAAATAACTGTGATCTTTGGCATTTAAGCGCTCGCTTCTATGTTTATAATTTTTATAATTCGAGTTTAAAAAGAATTCATCCCAACTTTTCGAGCAATAATATATGTCAAATGAATATATACAATGTAATGACATTCTTGCTTTCTATCAAGCACATCATGGGAAATATTATCATATTCTTAATGAAATTAGATAATGATCGTATGTATCGCCTTATACATTACAATATGTGATTTAAATATTGAGTAATACTAAAGTCTCAAAATCAAACAATCAAAACTAATTTTCGGATGTTTTGCTTTTAAAATGAAAATATTATGTAGAATACAAGCAACAAAACCCATTACATCATGAAGTTTACCTAAATGAGCAGTGAAGATTATCAATATCAAATGAATGTAGAAAAAAAATAAAAAAAATTCGAATTTAATGAATTCAAATTAAATCAAGTAATTGCATAGTTAAGCTGAATGTCTAAGTGTATTTTCAATATGAAACATGATGAAGCTAATTCGAATCAACAATTCAAAATCTGAACTCAGACATATTAAGTTCTAATAATAAAGATGCAACTAAAGCAAAATAGATATAATTCATCATCTTGATTTTTAAATATATTATTCATAATATTCGATCTAACTCTTGTGTATATACCAGAATGGAAATAATATTTGTCACAATCATAATAAGTTTGCCATGCATTTTGTCAAGCTAATTTGATAAGAATTTCCTAAAATTAAAGAGCTTTTTTTGTTTTTAAGTGTAATGATGGAATTCTGAGATACTAATGCATTCATTTCAATATATATTATTATGTGGAATTGATTGTTCATAGCTAATAATAAAATTGAAAATTTCGAATTTGAAATTTTGCTTAAAATGCACCGAGAGCCCGCATTAATATCTCTAAATCATGAGCGCATTATATTATGCGCATCATTTGAATTTTTTATTTATCCAAGAAGTTGATTGAATTTAGTAAATGATCAAATTTTGACGGAGAGTACGAAAATTAAAATAATGAATCATTTATCTCGTAATTTTGGGAATAATTGTAATTAGTAAATCATGAATATTGTTGAGAATGGATTGTTCCATTCATACTTTTACGTCATGTAAACATTGTTTGATTGTACTGTTGCAAATCTTTCGACCGAAATCAATCAGTTATCTGATGAATATATTTGCCATAAAAAAGCTTTATTCCAAAAATCCCTGACATTTTCATTTTTCATCCAAATCTCAGAAAAACTGACAGATTCTTTTTATTGATATTTTAATGCATATTATGTATTCGAAAAAATGGAAATAATTAATTGAATAATCATTGACAATTTCTGACAATTGAATTTATAAGATTTGTTTAGTTCTGAAAATTTTCCCCGGCATTTCTTCCATATATCATAAATATATTGATAATTTTTTATATGTTTTCAAGATTCTAAAAGCAAATTGGCGTATATTTTTGATTTTTCAAATCACGCAATTTCATTATCGGAATTATTGCATATTAAAGCATTTTAGACTATTTATAGTATGTGCACATCATTGATTTCAAGAGTAACAATAATCTTTTTTTCAAAAAAAAAAAAAAAAAAAAAAAAAAAAAATTTTTTTT
>MRSU01000566.1:0-17017 GCA_008369845.1 Trichomonas gallinae
ATATTCATCGAGAAATTAACAAAATACGTATTTTTGGGTACCAAAAAAATTTGGGAAAAAATTGGAAACGTACGGTATATTTTCAATGTACTTCCTAACGAAGATTGAGTCTTAATACTTCAACCATATATTAAGATTTTTACCTGATGATTCTTATCCTTCCACGTTGGAGATAAACACCATAACGTTACAATTCCCTCGTGACAATTTTTTGGAGTTATGAAAACACATTTAAGGATATTTTATTAAATAAATCCAGAATTGAATAATAAATATACATGTCAAAATAGCGTGGTTAATATATTATTATATACCATATTAGGTTGCTACCGCTTTATTTGCTAAGCTCAATTTTGCATAGTTTTCATGCGGTATACCTTTAAAGGGAATGTGCGAATTGCCATTACAAGGATGATTTCACTGATTTTGGATTCACAGCTCTCTCGTAGAAAGTGACCCTAGTCATTGGTTCATATGAAAACAAATTGTTATTATTTTAATAATCTCTAAAATGAGCACACGAGTTGAGCGAGTCATAATGCATTGCGCTCATTGAAATACATCTGTTTACAACGATTAGTATGCTATTTAGAGTACTATCTGGATTTCATCATACCTGTGTATATAATACATTGCAATTTACTCCAGCTCAAAGATTTACATTTTTGATTAAATTTTATCAAAAAATGTCAACTAAAAAGTTGTAAAAAATCATAAAAAATGCTAGCCTCGGTCCACGACTGTCACATTCTAGGGAAAACGAGATGGATTAATAATTATATAGCCAAAAAAAAAAACATAAAAATTTTTATAACTCATAATTAGACGAGTTTGACGCCAATATGAGTATTTTGCTCCTTTTCTACAAATGTTCATAGTTTAGTGCATTAAGTCAAACGGATATAAAAATGCTTGGTATTATAAAACTTCTTATGAACTCAAACTTTATTATTTGCCAACTCTAAAAATTTTTCCAACATTTGTCAGTTTTTGTTTTAATATTTTTCATGGTGTTTGATCGAGTTGGCAGTGCCCAGTCCATTCCACACATGATAGAGAACGACATACTCATGGAAGTACTTGATGAGGACCAGTTATCTGAGTGTTTGAAGCATGTTACTTTGAATGTCGACGATTCACTCAACATACTGGATAAAATAGAGTCTAATTACAACGATCCAGATAGAATCAGGACTATTCGTAATTTTTGTACTGATTTTGACTCAGGGAACAAATTTGATTCAATGAAATTCATTGAATTTATCAGAGCTTTGGGTAGATGTCTCCAAGTTGAAATCCTTGAATCTGTAGCGATTATCATTAACTCAGTATTTTCGAAAATTGACCAACTCTTTTCTGGTATCGAACAAACGCCACGCAAAACCACCTACAAAATCTTATAAACCAGCGAAAAATATTTCTTCACCACCGAAACAAAATACACTAGATATGAGATGTAGTAAAGCTTCAATGCATGAACTAAAACATCACAAAAATTCTAAACAAATTAATTTAGATCCAATGAAACGAAGGAGAAAAGTGAATAAAAATATCGAAGAATTGAAGGAGATTTCTCAAACAGAAGATAATTTTAATAAAATCTTCAAAATATGCGAAAGAATTGCAACAGAAAAAGACAGAGATGCCATGACATTTGCCACCAGAGATAAATTTGTTTACGTCACAGAAAAAGGAAAAGATCGTTACAAAAATATTTTCACTAAGGCATATGATAATAATCAAGATTTGATACGTCTTTTGATCGAATCCAAAATTGACATTAACTCAAGAGACAAGTACAACAGCACAGCTTTGATTTGAGCTTCAGAAGAAGGAAATCATGAGGTTGTCAAAACCCAACTCTCAGTTCCTGGAATAGATGTCAACGCAAAAAACATCTATGGCTGGACAGCGTTAATTTCTTCTTCACATTATGGGCATCAAGAAGTTGTGAAACTCATTCTTGCAGTTCCTGGAATTAAAGTAAATGCAAAAGATAATAACATCTATTCGTCATTAATGTATGCTTCATTATTTGGTCATCTTGAAGCCGTCAAACTTCTCCTCTCTGTTCCAGGAATTTGTGTAAATGAAATAAGTAGATACGATGAAAGTGCTTTAATTCTTGCATCAAGAAATATCCATCAAGAAATCGCAGAATTATTGAAAGATTATTACACAATCTAATTCATGAATTTAAATCGTGGTCTTCAAATAAATTGAAATAAATGATAAAAGAGTAAAATATTATTATTTTCATTCGCATAACAATTAATTTAATGAATGTTTAGATTGCGTTAATTTAATCAGCTTCTACATCTATGGTTGTTTATTGGATCTTTAAATAAAATTTAATACAATAATATACTTTACTCTATAATATATACATACAAACATTATAAATCGTCAAATCGAATATCATCGATCTTGAAATTAGATGGAACAAGTTGTTCCATGTCACTCATTACTTTATTATTCTTTCCATTTCTCTTTTTGCTGGCTAATTTGAATACTATAATAACAACTGCAAGAATTATCAGCAAAACTATGAAGTCTGGTTGAAGAAGATACTCATCAATGAAGTCGAAGCCATATTTTCGCTTGATCATCCTCTTTTCGCACGGATCAAAGTCAAACGGTTCTCTGTCTTTCGGTGTTTTTCTCCCTTCAGGTATTATGTGGATAGGAACAGTCAATGTTGTGCAAGTTGACTGCGAAGAATGATGAACGGGTGTGATAACCATGACACATTGTGGACAAGAGAAATTAGGGCTGATAGTAAGATTAAAATAACCAGAATTGAAAATTTTTCTTGTCATCAGCAATTCGCCTTTTTTGTGATTGAAAAGACTCAAAATCGCACAAGTTCCCCAGAATGATTTTGGAAACCTGTCCATCAAGAACTGCCATTCTACATCAATAGATATATTTTCGTTCATTTTCGTGAAAAAAGTTTCGTATTTTTTCGGTTTCGTTATTCCTTCGACTAATGTATTTTGTCTCGGCGTCACCCAAATTGGCAATGAGAATCTTTCTTTGATCATCAATAAATCCAGGCCAAGTTTAAGCTTTTTAGGCTGGAAAATACAAGGAACGGTGATGTTGAATTCCTCTGAAATATTGACATCCCCTAAGGATATTCTTCTTCCTTTTCTGTCAATCAATAAAGCGGCAGCTGTTTTATTGTAATACACCGGATTTATGTCTTGAGCATGCAGTGTAATATTCTTGCCGCATTCAATTCTCATTCTTTTCTCTTTTAATGAAAATTTGTCTGTTTTCTTCGGCGGAAAATTTTTATATTTTTTGCCAAATGATTGATGCGATTTTAGCTTGAATTCTGTTGGTCCATAAGCAGTTATTACGCATTTTACAAGTCTGGCAACAACAATGCAACCTGTTGTCTTTATTTCAACCTTCCATTCTCCCAAAGGATTCTCACCTAAAAAGTCTCGAATGACAATTAATTTCGTATAAGTAACTTCGACATCACTATTTATCGAATTCTCCTTGATTTGGACTCTTGTTCCTTGTGGCGACGTCAAATAAATCTCTAGAAATCCCATGGCATTTGCTGACAATTCATATTCGAACTCAACAACTTCGATGAAATTAACAATAGGATCTCTTATGAAAACAGAAAATTTCAGCGGAGGACTTCTGCATTGATATAATTCGATATTGTAAATCGATCCATTCACATATTCTTCATCTGACATCAATTCCCAGTTCTTTGCCAGTTCAACTGCCTTGCCAGCATTCACTCTCCCGAATCCATGATAAGCGCTGTGATAGAATCCGGCTTTGTTTTTGACCCATGATGGACAATCAGGATCATTTACTGTTGCGGTCGCTGCCAAAATCGTTTGCACATCTCTCCACCCTAGATTCGGATTCGCATCATATAATAAAGAAACAACACCCGACACTTGGGGAGTTGCTGCAGATGTTCCAGAGAAATTAGACATGCACTCTGTTCCTGTAGAAGTGAAAATTCCTGGCACGTGCAAAGAACCAAGAGAATAAAAATCGCGTCCACCTGATGGAGCATTAACTAATATCGAGTTTCCACGGCTGGAATAGAAACATCTCATTCCCTCATTTGTAGATGCTGCAACTCCTATAACAAATCTTTCGCAATTTAAAATCTTGAATGATGTATCATCACCATAATGGCCTTCATTGCCAGCTGCGAAGACAATGGTTGAACCTCTCCCATTTCTTCCTTTTTGCATCATTTTTTCGTAGGTTGACGTTAAAACATCTAATCTGCGAGATTGCGGACAGAAAGCTGTTCTTTTTTCTTTGTCTATAGTACATGCAGGGCCCCAAGAGTTAGAGCTTCCGTCTACATGTCGAATTCTACTGATAGAAAACAGTAATGCTTTGACATTTTTTTGGTTAAGATGATCACCGAGTTTTTGACAAGCTAGATGTGTGTGTGGTGCTACACCAGGCCCACACTTGCCATTTTCGTCACCACCAACGATATGCGCGCAAGCAGATCCGTGAAATGAATATTCATCTGATTTATTTGGATAAATATTGTAGCATTCGCTCATTTTGTACTTCTCTGATAAGCATCCGTCAATGTAGTTCCAAGAATTGGATTTATTATAATTTTTTCTAATTTCTGGTGCTTCAGGCAAACAACCATTATCATTGATGATAAAATTGACTCCATTGCCGAGTATTCCCTGTTCCCAGGCTGGTTTAACATTTATATCTTCTCCTGGAATTCCAGTCTGTTGTCCGTTGTTAAACAAGTAGTATTGGTTTTCATTCGGAATTATTTCTGAATCTGTTAAGTATTTTAGCTGAAAATACCGATTTTTGACCTTTTCGTTTATGAAATTGCTCAAATTAGAGTCTATTTTCGTTTTAGTATAAAAGATGATTTCATTTTTGTATTTTAATATCTTCTGTGGAGAGTATTCTGTAAAATATTTAAAATTCGAGATATTTGATGAGTAAATATAGCCATCTGACTGAGTTTTATGCATTTTCTTGACACTTCCGATGTTTTCATTTGATATGTACACATTTTGGTTATAACTGAATAACAAGTCATTCTCCAGAATGAGAAATAAAAAATGAAACATCGGAATTAAGTGAAATTTGACATATTTTTTATCTTCAAGTCAAACACATGCTTGTTATAGTTTTGATCTTTACAATTTTTCATAATTTGTTGAAATTTTTCAATATTTCTTATTTGATTACAAAATATAGAAGATATAGAACCTGGACATGTAGAATAGATATTTCGCGCATTTAAAATAAGAGAATTTAGATTATCAAATTTATTGAATTTTGATTTATAACTAAAAACAATGATAAACTAACACTATAACATCTATATTATACAATTCTAGAAAATTATGGACCAATCACATGTAAAATAAATTTAATAAATTATATCAATGATAATGATAAAATAGGAGTTTTTAAAGTACAATATTGTGGCAATATATGATAAATAGGATGTTGAAACAAAAATATGAACAAAGATTTATATCTATAATAAAACAAGTTTGAAATTATTCGTTAGGCTTTTCAGCTTCCTGGGTAGGTTCTTCTTTATGTTCATCTACACTTGGATTTTCTTCTTTTTCTTCAACTGATTTTTCGTTTTGCTCATTTTGTTCATTTTGCTCATCTGTATGTTCTTCTGCTGGCTCATCACTGTGTTTTGATTCTTTGTGCTCATCACCAGTATCATTTTCTGTGTGTTCTTCCGTATTTTCTTCGCTAATATCGTGCTTTGGCTTTTCTGTCTTTCCATCCTTGTTTTCTTCTTCCTCTTTGACTTCATCATGGTGCTCTAATGATGCTGTAGCTGCGCTTTCATCAGATTCGAAAAACGTTTTTTCAATCATTGATAAAGACTTCCAAACGTCGAAAACAATCTGAGCTCGCTCTTTGTATGTCAAGTCCGGGGCGTTCTTTCGTAGTTCTTCGTGCTTAAGCGACATAAAACGGAAATACGGTGATATCTTTGCTTTTCTTTCCTTTTCAGCTTTTGAAAGTTGTTGTTGGTCGGTGCCTTGCTTCTGGACTGCAATGGCGTATTTTGCCTTGGATTCGGCCGCTTGCTTTTCGTATTTTTCCTTAATCGCTGGATCAAGATTTTTGAAGCGTTCAGAGGCTATTTTGGTGATTTCTGGGAATTTCTTGTCGGGGAATTCCTGTTGCAACTGTAAACGAACATCCATCATGTAAAGGTTCCATGCTGTCCTGTATTTTACTTGTTTGTCGGATTTTGAGTCTTCTTCTTCTTTTATCTCCTTCTGCTTCGAGTTTTTCGACTTTTTGCTCTTATCATTTCCCTTAGAACTGTCTTTTTTGTTTGTCTTTTCTTTCTTCGATTTCATTGAGAATTGTCACTTTTATTTGATACGTTATTACAAAATTCGATTTTGATTTCGTTTTTATATACTACATATTATATTTATAATGAATTTGCCATCAATTTGGCGTATATCTCATTTTTCAAAATTTGTTGATAAAAATCTTGATTTAGCTCAAAAAGTCATATAGCAATAAAATACCTTTTATGAAATATGATATTTTAATTCATAAATCCATATGGATTATGCATCAAAATTATTTTTGAAAAATAAATCTGTTTTTGACACAAAAAGTGATATATAGTTAAGATTATATTTAGGAAAAATAATGTTTTAAAACATTAAATCTGTATGATTATGCATAAAAAATATTGATGAAATATATTTGATTTAAGCTTATAACGTTTTGCATAAATGACTTTTTCGTTCAAAAATATTATATTTTAAGTAATAAATCTATATGATTATGCATCGAAAATTTCTACAAAAATATCTTGTTTTACAGCAAAAAGTCATATATAAACAAGATAATCTATGGAAAATATCATATTTAAAGCAAGAAATCAATATGATTATGCATCGAAATTATTTTTTCGAAAAAGATATTAAAAGTAAAAATTATGGATATAAAATTATCAAATTCTAGTTTGCTAAAATAATAAATATAAAGATTTCGTGACAAACAGTTAATCTTTATTCTTAATTAAGTGTATTAACAAGGAAATTCTTAACAATTCCAACTTTATGCTTTAGTAATCCGATTGTAGATGGGTTGGGATCTGCTTGTTCGATGCCGAAAATATATTCGCCGCAATTCATAACGATACAAATAGCTGATTCCCACTCGAACATTATTTTTTCCCAGTTCGGAACCGGAAAAGTCTGCCAAACTGTTGATAAAGCTTCGACAACCATTCTTGAATTTGTAAATTCGTTAGAGCAAATCAATCCACCAGCAGGTGTTGCGACAAAGGCAAAAGTAAGGCTATTTTCATCAGCAAAGTCTGATAAAAATTTATTAAGCTCCTGAATATTGATTAAATGTGGCATGAAATGGCACTTTTCTATGTGCCATTTAAAATATTTACATGTCAGATTTATAAAATATACTTGTTTTTCTCCAACCATTTTCTGATTGATTTCAAGCAAAAATATTGATAAAATATGATGTGTAGTAGCCACATGGATCTATTTATCGCATGCAAACACCGCAACATTGTATAAGAAATTAAATAGTTCAGATTTGTAAAGGTTATTTACATGTCAAAATCTCTTCTGAAAAAGCTGAAACGCGGCCATCCGAAATAATATACGATATTATTGTGCGAAACTTTAATATAAGCATCCACACATACAAATGAATTGTATTAAATGTATTATCTTTTCTGAATCCGATTTTATTATAAGTATGACATGATTTTGACCTGAGAATCTGACAAAATTATATTTTACATGTCAGATTTCTTTTTATAAATCTACTTTTCAGGGCTAAATATGTAAAATAGCAATATGAAAATATAATAATATTGATAATTATATTGAGATAGACGATATTATTAGGTTTGTTAATTCTATATTGCATAGGAAAATAGAGGTGAAGTGAACATTTTTGGCAATAAGGTGATTTACGTGTCATAATTTCACTTTTTATTGTTTTCCAATTTGAGAAAGCGTTTCTACCGAGCGAAAAATATATGAGGGATATTTTAGAAATGATTTAAATTTACTCGGTTTTTAATTTTTTCTTCACCAGCAAAAATGTGACAAGTCTATCGTCTATATATATTTTTTTAATAAATGACCCTTTCCGCCTTTTTCGTTGATAGATGCCATAAGGACGGATTCTCTGTTTTTATGTCGCCAGAGAAGATGGCCCAACTGTCATTCAGAGAAGGTCAGATAGTTCGCATCAAATCACAGACAAAAGAATCATTACTCGTCAAATTGTACTCTTCCAAAGAAGAGTGCCCGA
Organism: Trichomonas gallinae; assembly: GCA_008369845.1. Taxonomy (NCBI): domain Eukaryota; phylum Parabasalia; order Trichomonadida; family Trichomonadidae; genus Trichomonas; species Trichomonas gallinae. The sequence goes on from MRSU01000566.1 coordinate 8,323, forward strand.
TCTCAAATATTCAAGTCCCCCTTTCTGTGAGAAAGAACATCCATACTTATCTCGGGCAGACGGTTATTGTCGAAGCGGCAGAAAAAGTTGCCAATGCAGAAGTCGTCATTTTCTCAGCTGTTTCTGAGACAGTTGAAGGCATTGATGGTGCTTTAATTGATTTGTTATTCGCTTCTAACTACGAATTCGTAGGAATGCCAGTTCGCCGCGGTATGGTTATCCCCGTTTACGCACTTAACCGTGTCATCGAGTTCAAGGTTGTTAGTTGCTCTCCGGATGCAGAAGTCATCATCAAAGATAAAGAAATTATCGCATATCGTGATTCATCAATAAATCGTGAAAATATCAACTTTTCATTAGTGTCGTACGATTCATTAGGCGGAGTTAACAAAGAAATCGGTCAAATTCGCAAATTAATCGAAATTCCTTTATTACAGCCAAAGTTCATTGCTTCATTCGGTGTTCGCCCAACATCTGGCATCCTCATCACAGGACCGTCAGGATCCGGCAAGTCTTATATCGCTAAGGCTATGTCCAATGAAACTCCTTGCTATTTCGAATATATCAAGGGCATTGACTTATTAACACGTCCACCTGCTGAGGCAGCATTTATTCTCAAGAGACTTGTCGACAGAGTCTTAGAAAAAACTCCGGCAATTTGCTTCATCGACGACATTGACTTGATTTGCCAGCCCATTTACTTCACCGATAACGCTGCTGATAACCACCTTTCTAATGCTTTACTTTCAGCAATTGACCGCTGCATCGATCATCCAAATATTGTTTTCATCGGAACAGCCAAGTCTCCAGAGTCAATCCCGAAGGACTTCAGACGTGGCCGTCGTCTTGACAAGATCGTTAACATCCCATTACCAGATCAGGCCGCAAGAACCGAAATTATCCGCTGCTCCATCAGAAATACATTACTCAGCTCAGCAACAACACCAGAAGATCTCGTTGAGGGCACAGATGGTCTCACAGCTGGCGATCTCGCTAGAACATGCCAGATGGCATTGATGCACCGCGCAATGGAAATTGTCCAGCAGCAGACAACCGACGCAGATTTCTCCATCGAAACATTACAGAGCATTGTTGTCGGCAAGAAGCGTTTTCAGAAGCTTTTGCCACAAAGAGATCCAAATGCAGTCAGAATGGATCCATTCGGCGCTAACAGAGGCTCAGACCCATTCGGAGGAATGCAGTCCAACAAGAGCACTGATCCATTTGGCGGTCTGCAAAATAAGAATTTCGATGATCCATTTGCAGGTATGAATGCCAACAAAGGAGGTGCAAGCCCATTCGGTGGTGCACCAAACAACAACGACGACCCATTCGGTGGAGCTCCTTCTAAGCCGAAATCAGTTGATCCATTCGGCGACATGTCAGCTCCAAAGAAGACCGACGACGACCCATTCGGAGACTTCAGAATGGCACCAAAGCAGCCACCGAAGACAATCGATCCATTCGGCGCAGCACCGGCAGCTGCTAAGGGATCAGATCCATTCGGCGGAATCGGCAGCGATCCATTCAGTGCTCCAAAGAAGGCAGAGCCGAAGACTGATGACATGTTCGGCGCTCCACCAAAGGCAGCTCCAAAGAACGACGACCCATTCGGTGCCCCACAAAAGCCGGCAGCTTCTGATCCATTCGGCGGTGCAAGCAGTGACCCATTCGCACCAAAGAAGGCCGCCGCTCCAAAGAATGATGACCCATTCGGCGCTGACCCATTCGGAGCTCCACAGCAAAAGCAAGCCGCTGACCCATTTGCTAATATGCAGAAAGTCGATTTAAAGCAGGCAACAATTGACGAAAAGAATAAGCAAGCACAACAAGCACACCAAGATCCAGCAAAGCTCGATCCATTTGCACCAAGAAAGAAGAAATAAATCTTGAGAAGAAAAATATTTTGTTGTATAAGTTCGTAAAGGTTTTAAATTCCATTTTCTATGACAGAAATACGATTTCTCCAAATATGAACTTTTTTTATTGATTTTTTGACACTTTACATCAAAATTTGACGATTGATTTTTACAAAAATATTTGACACTTTACATTTGACAATTAACCTTTTCGTTGATACTTGACAATAATCCATTTTATGGATCTCATTTGATGGTTAAAGTGCCACTTGATATAATGTAACTTCTGCTACTGTTATAGATTATTATTTTGGTAATTATCAATCATAATAGTTAATATTAGTCGCAGAACTATTCAAAAAGAAGTTTGCTAATTGTTTATTTTTTCAAAAAAATATTTTACATGACAGATTTGACGTGTAAAATTTCATTTTTAATGATGTTCATTTTCGCTAATTTTGGACGATCAGCTATTACATATCCTGTATGTAACCGTGGCACCGGAGTTCCAGTGTGTGAAGAAGTTGAATGGGATATGACCAAGTCTGCAATTCCATGCAATCGCCTTCCGAATGAATATAGATACTGCACAGTTCATGGACTTGATAAATTCAACGAATACTTCGGTAGAAACTCAAGCACTTCGCTCCCTAAAGATGGATGCAATTCCGACTTTTCAAATATTAACTCGTTTGGAACAGGAGTTTGCAAACCAGCTGAAGGAATTCAATGTCTTGGTGATAAATACTGGATAGTTACAGATGCCAGATGCTTCAGGGATGGAGATGAATCATATATTACTTTATTGTTATGCTCAATCTTCTTCGGAATTTTTGGAGTCGACAGATTCCTTCTTGGAAGCCCAATCCTTGGTATAGTCAAGCTTTGTACAATTGGTGGTGCCTTCATCTTCTGGATTGTCGACATTTTCCTAATCGCTCTTGGAAAACTTCAGCCACTTGGTGCAGCCTTCAAGAACTCGTACTAAGATTGAAATTAATACTGCATTAATTGTCAATATTTTTCAATGTTGTTGTTTATTTGTATTTAAAAACCTTCTCAATAAATTTCGATCACAATTAAAACCATCATAAAATTCTATAACGTCATGAATTTGGTCTTATCACATACAAAAATGACCAAATATAAACAAATCATGGTCATCTTTGAAAAATTAATTTTATTTCACGTATAAGTTTAAATTTACATTCAGATATGAGTTTTCTGGGTTTAAATCGCAATGATTATTAAAATAATAATATATAAATTCAAAAAAAAAAATATTATATTAAAGAATTATAAACTATTTTCATTTAATCTTCCCATTCACAATCTTCATCAACAAGAGCAGCTTTCATTGCATTAATTCCAGACACTTCTTCAAGGAATCCTGGTTCAGTCAATGCTTTGAGGATGAAATTCCATCCTTCGTTCTTCCAGCCGTTGACGATGTTTTCACTGCAAGCTACGCAGTTCTTGAATGGCTTTCCAACCATCGGCAGCAGCTGCCATGAGTGTAAGAAGCAGCGCAGTTGGTGAGGTACTGATCCCAGCACAGAGTCGCCGTCTCCTGGGCAGTTTAATCCCTCGGCGCTTTGAACGACAGAAGCCCAAAGTTCGACACCGTAGCTTGAAGCCATTGGAGCAATTCCAGGCCTAGTGACTGTGCATTGCATGTCGAGTGTCCTGTCTGTCATAGTGTCAGTAGGAGCGATGACGTCGTTGCAGAAGTAGCAGCCTAAATCTTTGCATCCACATCTTACGACAGAAAAAGTGTCGAATCCCAAAGCAACAGAAATGCAAAGTTTTTCTGCCGCTGTTGCCAAAAGCGTTGGAAGCCAGCGGCTTTCTCTTGTGTCTGTGAGCAAGAATGTGCAGTCGCACTCCTTGATGAGGCTGTCTAACTTCTCTACGTTCTGTCTTGTGCGTTCGTATTCGACTGGAGCTAAAGCGTGGCCGGGCATAGGAATGGGCATTTCTATCGCTTCTGCTTCAACATCTGGGCAGCATCGTTTGAGTTCTTCAGCTGCAGCTACTGCCTTGCTGCGGCCACCATTCAAGCAGTCGTTGAAAGTGAACAAACTCTGGCGAGGTGGATTGGAAAATGAAACTTTTCCGTAATCAATTAAAACGAATTTTCTGACGCCCCAACCCAACAAGAAACGGGCAACATTGCAGCCGAGTGTGCCGCATCCGATAAGGAGGACCTTCTGGGACTGAAGCTTTTGTACATCGAGCTGTGGGCAAAGTCTCCATTTCATTAATCTGAGATTTAATGATGTTGCTGCTGTAAAGAGTTGCATTGGGTCCATTGTTGCTGATAGGTCGACAAAGTGGGCTGTTTTCTTTGGTGTAAGATTCCAGCCTGTGAATTTTGTGTTTTCGAGATCAATATCTCCGACTTCGAGAGTGAATTTGGCCGGATCATTGTTCAAACGGATAATTTTAACTGTTTTTGTCTTGAAAGTGTGCGAAATCGCGATTGTTAAAAGTTTCGCTGGCCAGCCAAGATTTGCTGTGGTAGATGGATCAACAACAATGAATGTTGAATCTGCTTTAGCTTCTGTGAGTGGAAGAAGTGTGTTATTTGGGCCTAAAACATAAACCCAATCGGAATAAATTGATTGTTGTGATAAATCTTCGACTTCTGGTGTTACTTCTTTGGATATAACTTTAACATCTGTTATATTCGGATTTGGAAATGCAAAACAGTAGGTATACTGCCAATGTTTCAGATCTCCGAAAACTGTTATTGCAGATTTGAGTAAATTGGAAGGATTCTTTATCCAATCGCCAGAATTTATTGTATTGATAATATTAGCCTTGAGTGAAGCCATGATTCCGTTTCTATCAAGATTTTTGAATTCAACTTTTGTATTTGATAAGTAAACAGTAATCGGAAATGTGCCAACTACATTCAGATAGTGAACATCGCGTATTTCTTTAGTTGGATTGAACGAATCTTCATTAATGAACGCAAATGATTTCACACCGCTTGTTCTTCCTGCCTGAAAGTAAGCGTTTATATCAAAGGGTGTTTCATCAAGCATTTTGTCGTTGAGTTTTACCTTGTTTATCGCATACCAAAAAGAAGGCTCGATTAATGAACTGATATTCTGGAAACTCATAATAAAAAATGATTTTTTATAAATATCGCAGACTTAGAAACATAACTGAAACGAAAAAGCAAACAAATAAATTTGATTAAAATAATTTTCAATCTCGGATCCGATTTCGAATAGTTTTGATATTGAAACAGTTTAACACAATTAGAATCTAATTGATATGATTGCACCATTTGGTATAAAATTGAAATAATTCCAAATCAAAGATTTATTAGCAGTTAGACCACGATCTGGTTTGCTATTATAATTCCGACTCGAATTTTATCTATGAAACTGAATAGCAAACTTTGATACATCATATTTTGAATTCTTTCATTTTTTTTTTTTTTTTTTCTATCATAGAAGTGTGCAAATATCAACAAACTTGAATAGCAGCTATACTAACATATGTGAGAGGTTCTAAGGCTGTTATACATAAAAAATTTAAATATTTGAGGTGATCACATTCATGATTTCCCTCATTACACAGTGAAACAATATACAAATATTTTGAATAATAGTAAAAACATGTATATATTTAATTGAAAAAAGATTTTTCCCAATTTTGCATCACGAATGTAATTCAAAATTTATTTTGATCGAAATTATCCTAGCAACGATTTAGTCTGAATCAAAGGTCGGCCATGTGACATAATGAATTGATATTGAAACATAAAGTGTGAAAATCTCTCTATCAATAGTTGGTGAGTGATGATTTAATGAAATATACATATATAGTTTATAAAGAGTTTGTAGAATCAGGAACTTCGATATCATAAGGATCAAAATTAGGCGTGCAATGTTCACCCAAGAATTCAAGCATTTTATCAAGGTTTCTAGGCCCACCGTAAGGAACAGCTGTCTTATTTGTTGAACTATAGAAGTAAAGTGAAGGATATCCGCCTTTTTGTGGAATTATTGAAGGAATTTCGTTTATGTCAGCTTCAATATAGGCGCAAACGCATTTTCCTTCAAGAATGTCAGCTATTTGTGACAGAATTGGAAGTAATTCGTGACAATGATGGCACCATGTCGCTGTAATTGCAAGAAATACATCTTTTCCTTCTTGAAAAACAATATCTTCTACGTTAATGCCAACAGCTCTAACTACATTCTGCATATATGGATCTTGTTCTGTTGGAACTGGCTGAGAAACTAATGAATAATTTTGAATTCCAAGGGAAATGTTCGAAAGAAATTCTGTTATATAGGTTTGATCTAATAGGTTCTGTCTAGGAATAATACACCATCTCTTGTTCGTTCTGTTGAGATCACTTGTATTTAATACAAAGAAATAAGGTGGTAGAGCTTTATGAAATGATCCTGCTTCTACTATATATGATGCATCATTAGCCGAGATTGCTGTGAAAAAGAAATGACTAAATTCCTGTTTTTCACTCAATTTATGAACAATTTCTAAATGAAGTTGATTTTCAGATGCATTGGCTGGATCAAGGATGTAACCAGCTAAGAACTGACGCTCTGTTATGCGGATTCCTTTAGGATGAACAACATTTGAATGTAAAACAGAATTTATATCAGTAACAGGTTCAATTGTTTGGAAAATTGGGTGGTATGAATATAATCCCTTCGTAAGATTGACGTTAAAAGCTTCAAATTGTTTTGAATTAGCAAAATATAAATGAGTATTTTGAGGGAAGTCAGTTGGAACTGTTTCATCATCTATATTGAAAAATACTGGCTTGGTAGATTCGAATAATAAACGAATATCTTCAGAATTCTGTATTTTATGAATATAACCATCTAAAATGTGCGAAATCCAACGTGTAAACTTAATCGATTGTGTTTTTGGTTTCTCAGTTTGAACTATGCTTCCGTTATTAAATGTTATTACACAAGGATATGAATTGCATTTATATTGTTTTGAGATATTTGATGAAGAAAAGCCAAAATTCACGCTATTCTTGTATCTATTGATGCCATACCATGCATACTTTATCTGATCATAATTCTCGGCGAATAATAAAACATTTATTCCAGGAGAATTTGTGAAATCTGTGATGTTTTCGTCCGTATATCGCTTCAGAATAGCTTGGAGTCCTGTGTGATCAGTAACTCTCGTTGCTAAAAGAAAGAAATAATTCATGAAATGAGATCTACCGGAAAAATATATTTTACATGTCAAATATTTCGGAAATATGACATGTAAATTATTCGATATATTATCCATGCAAAAAAAAACGTTAATTAATCCGGAATTGGCTAAATATTATATTGTTTTTGCTACATCAATATCAAGATAATGTATCAAATTTTGCTACCATACAGTTAATAGAGATAACAAAGCATGAAAACTTAATATGTTTCATATTATAATGAAACATTATTAATTATTATAAATATGAGTATAATATATAAAATAAGTTAATTTTACTGATTTATTTTTCGAAAATTGCTTTTTAATTTTTCAATTTTTTCATATTTGCAAGAATTTATAGTAAAAGTTATATGATTCTCAAGTTGTTTTTTTAAAGATCCATTGCCTTGAATTGATCGAAGATGGCTTAGTTAGAAGTTTTTCGGTGAATAGAAAATTATAGCAACAATATTTTTGAAAAATCAATAAAATCTACATGAAATTTAAGTTATATTTTATCATAGGAATTAGCTCTATAATCTTATCTATGGATATGTGCTGTTAAAAGACTAGTTATCCATTGCAAAAATATTCTTTAAGAGTATCAATATTAGTTAACATGAACTTTATATTAGAGAAATATCATGTATTGTATTGTGGCTACTTATAAATAGCATAAATGGCCGATAAATTAAAGATTTCAGATAACATAAAAATATCTTTGCAGAACAAGTAGTAGTGAATGAACAATATCATTTGTTATTCAAAAGTAATAGATTCATCAAATAGAAATGGCATCATTAGGCTGTTCATCATTTCGCGATTTCAAACTAACTGAAATAATATTTTGCTGTGTACATTCTATTACACACAACCTACAATATACGAATATAGGTCTGGATAACCTTGATTTCAATAATATTGCTTGGAACCGATCTTAGTGAATAAGTGTCACTTTTTAAATGATTTGCATTATTCGTTATGATCGTATTTTTTTAGTTATTTATCATTAGTATGAAGAACTAAACAATAGGAAGAAGGATGGATTTTTCAATAAACTGATGGAAATTTTTCTTTGTCATTGAATATTTGAATATTTCAAAGGAGAAATGCTCCACTATGACGAGGTATATAACCCTTTTATTATAGTAACAATAAATAATTTTCCAAAAAAATATTTTCATCAAACAACTAATATAATTAATGGTGTGAATTCTATATAACATAATATCTAGAGTATATGGTAATAATTTGGGATTTTTTAAACTTTTCATAACAAAACAAACAATTTTAACAATTGTGTTAATTCTGTTTTATAATGTGTTAATAAGCATATTAATCAAGATTAAAACAATGATTGTTTAATGCAAATTGAAAATTGAGAACCGATCGCATCTACAATTGAAATATTTGAGAATCGTTTTATGTTGGGTGACTGACTTCATTTTTTAGAAGAACCTCAATATGCTTCGTAACTTCGGCAAGAGAGTTCCAGGTGATGGTAACACAGCTGCTACATCCGTCGCCTACCAGCTTACAGAAACATCTTTCATTTACCCAATCACACCAGCTACAACAATGGGTGAATTAGTCGATGCTTGGATCGCCCAGGGTCGTAAGAACATCTGGGGCAA
>MRSU01000584.1:0-11350 GCA_008369845.1 Trichomonas gallinae
AAAAGTTATGCACTGCCCGGGAATCGAACCCGGATCAAAAGCTTGGAAGGCTCTCATGATAACCACTACACTAGCAGTGCTTTATGTAAGTGATAATGCTAGAGCTCTTCTGATAATAATAATGCATTTTTTGCTACTTTTTGAGTTATCTGATTTTCAACGAAAAAATTAAACAAATCAGAATAAAATTCTTTTTAGAAATAAATCATTAAGAATTAGTCGGACTTAACGGAATAGTAGCCCGAGCTGTGTTCCTCATTAGCTGGATTTTCCGCCTTCTTCATTTCCTGTGAGCTCAAACTATAAGATTGCTCATCAGACTGACGCTTCTCCTCTTCAGCTGGCTTTAGTTCCTTATGGTTTTCCTTTGCTGATGAACGTGAAGACGAAGAAGACTCAGACTTTTCCTCTTCGACTGCTTTCTGCTCCTCTTTGACTTCTTCCTTAACTTCCGGTTCGACTTTGGAAGACTTCTTCGGCTGCTTCTTGCGGTGAACTTTCTTTTTAACGATAGTCTTCTTCTTTCCATCGGCTCCAATGACTTCCTCCCTCTGAACAGAGATGACCTGGTCTGTTTCGCTTGGTGCGCCTTTGACGACACTTTTAACAGACTTCTTCATCCTGACGTAGAACTTTCCTGTGTTGCAGACCTCCTGAGGGATCTTGTCTGGTGAGGTGCACATGTGTGGCTCCATCTTATCATCGAAAACTGTTGCGTGCGGTGCGACTTTCATCTCGTCTGGTCTCTCGTCTTCGTAATATGTCTTGAAGAAGACAATCTCGACTGCTGCGAAGCTCCAGCCGATTGTTGATGTAGCGAAGCACTGCTCGGATGTCTGGTACTTGACAACTGGTGAGATTGTCGCTGTGTTAGCCTGGATGACCTTGTAGAGCGATTCTGAGGCTTTGACTGCAGTTTCCGGTGTTCCTGGAGTGTAAGTTGGTGCGTTGTTGCTGATTTCGCCATCGACGACGTTGAAGATGACAGCGAGCTCGATGATGAAGTTCTGGATTGTCTTGCTAAGCTTAGAAAGTCTCTTGTCGAATGATGCATAATCTGGATTGACAGCTTCGAACTTTCCGAGTGTGAGGGCTGTCTGGACAAGGCGGTTGAGGTTGTGGAGAGTCTCCTGATCAACAACAGTGAGTTCTTTGATGAATTCAGTTGGATTTTCTAAGATTAAGCCGAGAACGTACTTAGCGAAGAATGTAGACAAGACTCTGAAGACTGCTCCGTATGAATTGAACTTGATTGTTGTATAAGCCTTGAGCATTGCGCAGAAATGCTGAATCTTCGGTGGAATGAACTGAATACTGGCCAAGACATACTTCATTATTGTGAAGACGATCTTTTCGACCTCAGCTGGCTCCTTTTCAGCGAAATTGATTGGAGATTTAGTATTGATATAATTAACTAAGTTTCTAACGAATGTTTGGCCATAAGAAACAGCGAAGTTCTTAGCGAAGTATGTGAAAAGACCCTTCATGAGTGGATCCTCGTTGACCATATATTCAACAGAAGAATGTGGCTGCTCAAAGATGGCTGTGAGGATGGTATTGAGATTTAATGTGACTTTCTGTGTGAACTGTGAGACTGTCATGATTCCTTCGATCATCATTGGAATATCTTCTTCTTTAACTGTGTTTGGTGTGAAGAGAGCGCGAATTGCGTTGCCGCTGGCTGCGCTGAAGCTTTCGATGATAGCTCTGCTGAGTGTGTTTGGAATCTTGGCCTCTTTAACTTGTGTAAAGAATTGCATAAGATTTGGCTTGTTTTCTGTGAACATTTGGACCCAAAGTTCAGCAACAGAGGCATCTAATGGCTTGCAAGTAAAGATTTCCTTGCCTTTCTCGTCGAAGAATTTAATTTCGTTTGCTTCAGTTTTTTCGGCTTTTGTTGGTTTTCCTTTGCCTTTTTCATCGAACAAACCTTTCTTGTTCTCTGAGCAGAGGATCAAGGTGCCTTCTGCATCCAAGAAGAGCCACTGTGGTGTTTTAGCCGTTATTTGGCAAGCAGCCTGAAGAATGACAGACTTTGAGCCGAAGTGGCGTGGTGCGACGCATGCCATGAGCCAGGACATGATCTTGATTGGATCTTTCGACATATGAATCATTTTCTTGATTAAGTCAACCATTGGCTTAACTGTTGGAGCTGCCTGGGAAATGGCTGGTGGCCATGTATTTAAGAGTGTGAAGAAGACTTTTTGTGGGATTTTTTCGATGAAGAAATTCTTGAATTCGACAATAATCCTTGTTGGCTTGAAAATGAGGACATCGAATGGTGTATTTTCGATCTGATCGATAACTTCGTTGAGAGATTCAACAACTGGCTTTCCCATGAATTCTCCGAGCTCGCTGAAGTCTGGTTCTTGTTCCTCAGCATCCCCTGAAGTGAAGAGCTGGTCGAAAGAGACTAAAGAGATCTTGTTGGCCTTTTCGAGAGCTTCAGATGGCGAAAAAACTTCGGTCATTTTTTCTGATAAAAAAAATCTTTTTTTTGCGTTAGTTTACAAAAATCGCGATTTTACACTTTAACGAGATAACAACAGATTTGGATTCTTTATGACCATATCACCTCTAATTCATCTCCATTTCGCTACTATTCATTGCATTTTAAGAAATTCGATCGGTATAGATTACATGACATATTTAATTTTTACATGTCAAAATATTTACATGACAAAAATAAAGCTTCAATTGCAAATGATATTTTTGCTGATTATTTTTTAATTCAGAGGTGTGATAATCCATTGAAAATCGAATTTTTATCTCAAGATTTTGCCTGCACTGTATTTGGCGTCCTTGAGAAACACATTCGTATTTTTCCACTGTTTGTAGAAGGCCTTACTGCACAAGTGAATTGAATTAATCATTTAAACAATCAAACAATTATGTGTGGGGACTACAGACTGTGCTAAAAACTCCGTAGATGATTTTTATCACATAGTTATAGTTGTGACTGAAAATGATTCTGGAAGAGAAATAGAATTCATTGCGACCTGCTCCATTTCTTTTTCTGTTCCAATCTGTGAGAAAAGCAAATCAAATGAATCAGTGAATGCTTTGACCAAAATTGGATTGCAGGCTTCAAATTTATCACCTATTTGCAACTTTAAAGATTTAAGGAATGCAAATATTTTGACAAATTTTGATCCAGATGATTTTCACTTGATTTCTTGATCAAATAAGCTTGATGCAAATATCTTTAGCAGCTGAAATGATCGAGTCAATATTATCCAAAGATTTGATGCTATTCAAGGTGATTTCACTGAGACTTTCCGGATCGAAAATATTTTCGCCAAAATCAAAAACTGCTTTTTCTTCTGGTTTTTCGATTGTGTTTTTGGAATTATAATCAGAGATATTATCTGAAATCTTAAGAGCATCAAAAGTTATATCCTCATGAGATAGATTTCTTTGGTGTTCTTATTTTCATTGACTTTTTAGCTATTGTTTGATTTTCGCGAAAGCAGAATTTGTAAAAACATATCTGTCGTTAATTCTTTGTTGCGCTTTGAAGATTTCTTCGATTTTAACAGGAAGTCTTAATTGGAATCTGGTCTGCGATAATGTATGGAGTCTTTTGTCGAAGATGTTTTTAATTAAATTGATGAATTTTATTATGCATAAGATACTTGTATAAACCAAGAATTATAGTACAGTATTAATTATAAATTTAGTAATGAAATATTAACAAAAAAATATCATAAACAAATTATTGGGATTCAATTCTATTAGGGAAAGCAGCATCTATAAGTTGTGACAAATCATTCGGTTTTCGACCCTCAATTAATGACTCAACGAGCTCCTGGAACTCGTTCGAGCTCAATTGAGTTCCCTGGGCCATTAAACATCTGAACTCGTCTGGCCCTACGAATTGTATAAGTGACTGAATGTGAACAAGCATTGGCGAAATATTGAAGCGTGTATAGACCTCATTTAATCCGCGCGCGATATTAAATATCGCGGCTCGAACAAAATCGGTGTCTAGAGGCGGCTGGCTTGTATCTTGGGCACGGTTAGTTATTGCTTGTGCAGCAGTAAGATAAACGGCCGTTCTGTCTTGAGTTTCCTCATGTGCAACTGTAAGCATATCAATAATCATCTCAAGAGGCGTGCATGTCCATAATATTGGCATTTCCTTGAGATTTTGGGCCAAAACGTGAGTTTGATAGCATGATTTCTCATCTGATGCGCGAACATTGATAGATGCGATTAGACTTTGCAGGCTCTGCATTGGCAAGAACTGTGCGACATATGGGGCAAGCCTATAATGGCAATCTTGGAAGACAGAATTTTGGATAACTGCATCAAGCCATTGTGCAAGCATTTCTGATATTGATGTACCTAGTATTTTAGCAACTGAGATTGCTAGTTCGACGAGACTCTCTTGAATATTGCTTAAATCTAATAATAAAACTTTTTCGAGGGCATTTCGAGCATCGACGACAATCTGTTGAGCGAAAGAGTTAAACCATTCGTTTTTAACAACTCTCGAGCACTTATCAGCAACATCTTTCAATCTGGATAATGCTTTTTCAATATCTGACGGGCTTCCGCTTTCAACTACGCTTTCTAGGCCCTCTAAGATAATTCCATGAACACCTGTTCCAATATCGTCTGATTCGTATAACGAGAGCAGGTAAATAACTGAACATAAATTATATGGAACTTCGAGGTTGGAATCATATGGATCTAAGTTCTTTCCTTCGACCAAAAACTGGAATAGTTGTGGTCCAATTTCGAATTGAGCGTCTTTATGACGAGTTATAATTTGGAATAAAACTTTTTGCGAGAAATTGTTAGTATCATCGTAGAATTCTTCTGCAATGATGTTAACGAACTGTGTTGTGAATTCTGGATACTTTCTGCCGACTTTTTTAATGAAAAATAATGTTGACGGCGGATATTCTTCCATTTCGAGTAAAACATTGCAAGCATATAAGCCAAGCTGCTGTCTGTATTGGATATCTGTCTTCATCGGCGTCCAAAGATGAGCAATTGTGCTGAATAAAACTGGAGATGGATTTTGTAGCATTTGTGCGATCATTTGGTTTAGCGATTCGCGGATCTGCAGCGCCTGCTTGACCATTTCCGGCGTCTGTTGGTTGGAATTGTTTACATCGCCAGGATTCCAAATTTCGTTGAAACAATTTATAACTTCTTTGTATATCCTTGATGTATCCTTTTCGAGTATTTTGACAAGTTGTGTGAAAACAATTTCGAGAACTTCTTTGATGAAAACATCATCATCTGTAAAAGCTTGAATGAATCGGTTCAACTGGTAAAGTAGTGAATCCCAGTTTTCGTTATCTATTGGGACTGTATCTATAACCTGGTTGAACTCTTCGAGTAATGACTGTAAAATGCCGCCAAATTCTGGACGAGTTAAATAATTTGTTTCTGTCTGTAAAACGTTATACCAAAGGTTCATTATTTGCGTAAAGTCCTGATCTTCTATATGTGCTTCGCGTAAATGAACTGATAACCGCAAAAATAATCCGTATAAATTAAAATAAAATTCGGCGTCTACATCATTTTGATATGCAAAGCACGTTCCTATGATCTCTATTAGTATCTTTATTTGGTCTTCGTTGCCGAAGGCTTGATAAAAATGCTCGAAGGCCCAATTAAAATTGACAAAATCTTGTGTGCTCGGTAAAAACATTAGAAATGTATTCAGCCATGTATATGAGGTTGGATTCTGCATTAATACTTGCGGGCAAACGTATAAAAGCATTGCCTGAATTTCTTCGTTTAATTTGCTGTCGAAATACTTTTTAACGAAATCGTATGAATACTCTTCGAGATAATAATTGAGAAATTCCAAGTAGTAGGACTCTGGGAAATTATTACCCATGAATCCCGGCATTTTGAATTGTGGTAAGGGTGAAAGAATCGAGATATCGATTAATGATAGTAAGGAATATCTGTAATATTTATGGTTTGTGTTGCCTCTGTATTCGTCGATGCATTGCAACAAAAGCTGAGCCAGATTAACAATCATTTCCTCTGTAAAATCAGTCCAACTTTCAGTAATTTTTCGGCGAATAATAATCAAGCACTGGATGACAAGAGTCTCACGGTAACTGCCTCTATTCGCAAATACTTTGACCGAATATTCTAAACTCGCTGGACTGTTAAACCATTCGTATAATTTTGCGTTTATTTCGTTCATTTGATCAGCTGGCGCGGCTTGGTTATACATGTATTGAAGTAAACGCTCTATTTCAGCGTCATTCATTTTTGCCAATGAAAAAAAAAAAAATATTGTAAATATTTTTGAATAGCTCTGTTTGAAATATTTTAATTATATATTTTGGTTATATAATAACAAACATTTTTGATTTTTTTTAATTTTTTTGAATTTTGAATAACTCTGTTTGAAATATTTAAATTATATTTTTGGATTCTATTATAATAACTATTTTTAATTTTTCAATTTTTTGGATTTTGAAAAACTCTGTTTGAAAAATAAAAAAATTGTCATCATTCGAATAATATCATTTTCGATTTTTAAATTTTTGTGAAGAATAAATTTTCTCGATTTTTTCAGTCGAATCTTTTTTGTTTTGTAATTATGGAGCTTTTCTTTTGGATTCTTACTATCTGTTTGTTAATCTACGAGTTCTTGGGTTTAATTTTGCTCGATTGCGATTTCAATATTGAAATTTATTTATCGTATCTTTAATTTCGGTATATTTGGATTTATTGCTTTGTGTTTATGAATATTTCTCGGTTAAATTTCATTTTTATGATTATTTCTCGGCTCTGACACTTTACATGGCATTTTTCCAAATATCATGTTTGCTATATTATTGAACTGAATATATATATACCAATCTCAATAGAGGAGTGGCTAGTTAACTATTATATGAATTGAAATGTATCAAAAACGTGCTACCAGTCAACACTTATTAGTTTTAGGCATTATTCGAATGAAAATCATTCATAAAAACTCAGTATTCATGCAACTAATAATCGATATCAACTTTTTTCGCTTAAAATTCTATAAGACTTAAGTAAGTAATATAAAGAAAGTTAGTGATATTTACAACAATTTCAAAATCTATTGAATATAAAATAATAAAATTATACACCTCCAAATTTGGTAATCAAATCCTTCATTTCTTGTGATTTTGCAATAGATTTAGGTGTGCCAACATGTTTGGAGGCAGGATTCATATAAGCGCCTTTCTGTTTGAGACTTTTGACGATTGAAAATAAATCATTTTCAGCGGCGTAGTGTAGAGCTGTTCTATTTGACTTATTCTTTGCGTCAACATCAGCACCTCTCTGTATCAAGTAGTTTGCGACATCTTCGTGTTTGTTCATCGTGGCAATTATCAATGGTGTGCATCCATTACAGTCTTTTGCGTTGATGTCCGATCTATCCTTGATAAGTTGCGTCACTTCATCTAATTGTCCGCATTCACATGCATTCATCAAAAGTGTTCTGCCATAATGATCATGACCTTTTGCATCATAAGGTGGCTTGAGAACGACTTTGTCAGCTGGAGGGATGATGATTGTGCCGTCTTTCTCTTTATTAGGCAAGTCAAGAGCTCCGTGACTTTTCAAGTAAGTGATAAGTTCTTGGTTATCAAGCTGAACAGCTAAGGCAAGAGGTGAGGTGATGTCTGCCCTGGTGTTGACGTCCGCACCGAGCTCTACCATCCTCTTTGCTAGCTGCACTTGATTCTTTGAGATCGCAACTGTCAGAGGAGTCCTGTCTCTTCCATCTGTTGACTTCGTGTTCGGGTTCGCTTTGAAGTCTAAAAGGCAGTTAGCGACTTGGAAGCAGTTGTTTAGCAAAGAAATGTGGAGCACGCTGTGGCCAGTAATCGTTGACGCATTGACGTCTGCGCCATTCTCGATGAATAATTTGACAACATCAACGTTGTCGTTACGTGCAGCATTATGTAATGGTGTCCATCCTTTTGGATTTGCCAAAGTGGCTGAACAGCCTTTGTCTAATAGATAGCGGATCGTGTCTATGTGGCCGAGCTTGGCAGCAAGGTGGAGAGCACAATCGCCGTATTCGGTAACAACTGTTGGCGTACAACCATTTTCGACAAGTAATTTCAACATAAAGTCATGGCCTAATTCAGCAGCCCTGAGTAGAGGTGGGCGTCTGAAGTCTTCTCCTTGTTTTGGATCTCCTCCGCTGGAAAGATAGAGAATTGCGACCAAAATATTGCCAGATTTAGCAATTGACTCTAAAGATGGCATTTTATCGCGCAAACTGTCAATATTGGAAACAAGCCAGTCGAATACATGATTTTGATGGCAGCTGACAGCGATTTCAAGGCCGTTTTCAAAAGTTCCACCATATTGTTTGCAAAGCTCAAGAATATCTATGTTTCCACCACGAATAGCGCATTTGCATACGATCTCATCAACAGTGGCGTTAAGTTTGAGGAGCTGCTTAAAGAAGGAGTAATTTCCGAAAAATGCAGCAATAGCAAGTAACGTGAACTTCCTTCTTTCTGGGAAGAAATTGTCTTTGTAGCCTGTAAATGGGCAAAATGGTGTGTCGGTGAATGTCTCGTCTATAGAAAAGCCCGGCGAATTTATGAATTCTTGAAAGAACGCTTGATTTCTAGTTTGAACGGCATATTGGATTGAATCATATGCAAATCCATATCGATGCCACTCTCTGTATAGTTGAAAATCGTTCTGAGCGAAAAATTTGATATGTTTTTCGAAATTGATGACGGACGGTTGATGTGCAACGTTTTTTGGCATCTGTATTTCAGGAATAAAGAACAAATACTGATAATTATTTCTCTCGCATTTCGTTTGAATTTGTTCTAAAGTGAATAAACCCTTTTCAAACAGTCTTCTAAGTAGCAGTCCATGGCTTTCATCGTAAAGGAACAAGGAAAATGTAGGATCATTAACGGCAAGTTGATATGCAAGTTCGGAAATTACATCTTGCTGAGTAAATCTATTAACTGAGAAGATATTTATCATGTGTGCAAGTGATCTGTAGTGTTGAGGGTCTTTAAATAGATTTTTGATCTTCATAACTGTAGATTCGAGAGTTAGATGATCTAAATCTTGAAGAAGCTTTTGTAAATCGATGATTTTATCGGTACCATCGGGAATAACTATTTGAGGCTTCTCTTGTTGTGGTGGATTTGGCTGCTCTGTCACTTCATTTTCCTGTTCCATTTTGAAAAATGAAATAAATCATGAATTGATTGGAGCTGATTTGAAAATATTATCATAGATGCTAAATATAAATGCTTTTCGTGAAGGCCCTGTAGCGAAATGGATATCGCGTGTCCCTCCTAAGGATAAGACTGTGGGTTCGAGTCCCACCTGGGCCTTTTTAATTTTTCTATTTTTATTATTTTTCCTTTTTTTGAAGTTCTAACGTGCGATTTATCTTGTTGCTAGATCTAATTTTTCATTCATAGGAAATTTATTTATGTTGAAAATTCGTCGAATTTAGCAAAATTTAGTATAAGCTAATAATAATTTTGAAATAGTTCATAATTGTTAAAAAAAATATATAAGGAAACTAATACTGAAGATGAAAATACCAATGTAATTCGTAGGAAGACACTCAGTGTTGTTTGAACACATAAACATATTTATTCGATCAAATGTTACACAGACAAAATCATCCATGCTAATACTTATTTTCATAAGAATCCACTACATGCAAATAACTAGTTATTTTATTGCAATTTCGAACTATTTTTAGAAACCAGTGCAATTTTCGTTTTGAGTTCGATCGATACACAATTAAATTCTCGGCGTTTTTCCTCGGCTCAGTTTAGTCTATCGTTTACATCTATAGTTGACATGTAAAACCTTTCTTTTTAATAAGATTTTCTCCGTTATTAGCAATAATGCTAATTGTTTTTTTTTTTATTTTTATTGATTTTGATAACTTATAAAGAGTGTCCGGCTAAGTGTGAGCATCTCAAGTTAGGGGTGTGCTAGGTTCGATCTGAAAACAGATATAGATAGCCTATGGACTAACACTGAATATCCTGAACTATTTGGTTTTGAATCACATTCTAATATGGTTTTTCCCCGTATTTTTTAGAGTAGAGGGGTTTTATAGCACCTTTTTTTTCAAAAAGCTCTTGCTCTGTGTCATGAGTTGCGCTTTTCGATGGTATTTTGATGCAGATGAATAAAGTGAACTCTAATGATGTTAAATCTGTTGAGAAAACAAGATGATCAATGATAATCAAGGGTTTGTACTTCGTTTTTGACGCAACAATTATTCCAAATTTTTGCTTTTATTCATGCGATGAATTAATATTAATATCTGTCAAAATCGATGATAGCATAAAAATTATTTCCTGCTTCTTTGATATCAATCGGAAATTATTCATTCAAAGAAACTAAATTATCTTTTGAGAAAATTCCAGAAAATGTTAAATATAATGAGGAAAACTATTTTGATTAAAGGTCCATTGCTATGCAAGAAAGTTATCATTATGTAATACTTCCTGTCACTCTTAAGATGATAAATGCTTATGCTTTTTATGATTGTCAATACCTTTACAGTATCGCTTTGCCTCCATATTTAGAATTTCCTGGAGAATATACAACACGCAAGTAACAGATCTTATTATTCCGGACTTTGTTGCTTTCTTAGGCCGTCAAGATTACGTTTTAAATTGCATCAAATTACCACGAAATCAGAAAGATTATGAATTTCAGATTTAGCAGGCTAAAAACTATATATTACCTTCAGAGCTTGAAATTATCGATGAAAAAGGATTGTTTTATTCTTTTAATTTGGAGTCAGTTATTATTCCAAAAAAAGTCAAACGAATGGGCAATAGTGCTTTTGAACATTGTGGATGACTGACTAATATTACTTTTGAATAATATGTTGAATAATTTGGGATTTTCTGCATTGCATCGAGCAACATCACAGTAATTATTATCCCCAATTCAGCAACTTTTAATCATGATCTTCAACAATGTTATAATCTTCAAAAAATTGTTTTTGGTGTTGTTAAATTAGTTGTTGGTGCGATTATATTACCGTTATTATTATCAGGATCCGAACAATGAAACTATTGTCCAATATATTTGAAATGCAAATACGGATCACGAAGTGAGTGTTGCTTTTTAGTATTTGGTTAGTAAATAGGTTAAATATGTTCCGGAAACATATCGAATGAATACTTTTTGTGCGAAGCCTGTCATAAGATAATTTAATGGAGCTATCATTCGATTCACACTTTAATCGAAGATTCAAATGTTTTTCGAGCAAATTCATGCTCATATATGAGAATTAAGGGTCCGCTCCGGCCAAATAGCGGTCTATCGTCGTGTTTTTATTTTTCATGATTTTAACCTATTTTGGTTCAAC
>MRSU01000590.1:0-67853 GCA_008369845.1 Trichomonas gallinae
TTGAATCAAATTGTAATTTTTCTTCATGTAATATATTTGACAATGCTGACACTAAGACAAATCGTTTATTTTATTTTTATGATTCAAAAAAACTAGCAATCTCAAATTGTTACATCAAAAATGAAAACGCAAAAGAAAACTATCCAGAAGATTTAAATCTAGATTCAATTGGAAGCAAAAATATTATTCTTGTTGTTGGAATAAGCTGCAAGCAATACGTAATTCTCCAAATTCAGCAAAATCCATGTGAATGTTCACTCAAAACCACCTGCTTCCACATTTCTACGATGGAATCTCTTATTCCTATTGCTTCTAAATAAATTCTATTTTGAAATTTAGAAAATTTATTAAATATTGTTATTTTCGAAATCGAATACTTGATATAGTTTATGTAAGAAATATTTCTGTAAAATCACATAATATTTACAGAGCTTATTTATCTCAGATATAAGATATCAAAAATCATGTTATTGAAAACGAGATTTTGAGATAATAAGTGATGATCAAGTCAATAAATTGAGTAAGGAGAAAATCAACATTGAATGATGTTCATATATTAAAGTATCTATAGTACAATCTTTCAAAGTGATTCTATATGTATATATTGATGTTACAACATGTCATGGAATATATTTGGCTCATATATAACTATAATATATTATGGTCACAGCGGGATGCATTAATTTTTATTTATCCAAAAATATTAGTGATAAAAAACAAATAATAACCATTTCATTAGTGATTATGGATATAATATATAACAATTTTATCAACAAAAATGCTAAATAATGTATATTATTTTTTTCTTATTTAAAATTCTAAAAATTAATATAATGTTATTAGGCAAAGATTAACATGTATATCGTGGCTCATCTATTTATCGCGTAATTTCGAAGATGATGATGCGGAATTACATTGGTGTCATTGCGGTTTTGTTGTCCATTTTCGTTGACTGATGGCGAAAGATAGCATCAACATCTACATATCAGACCTGCCTCCTTCCTTCCAGAGGAATGACCTTGAAGAGCTTGCGAAACCATTTGGTGATGTTCTCTCTGCAAAAATAATGATTGACTTGAAAACATCTAAATCCAAATGCTATGGATTCATAAGGATCAGTCCAGCATCAAGTGGAATGGCTGCAGTCAATGGATTGAATGGTTTTGTTGTTGATGGACATAAATTAGTTTGCAGAGTTACAGATTCAAGTGAGAGCTTCGGAGACGAGTCCAATTGGATCTTCGTGCGAGGAATTAAAGTCACTACACCAATAAAAGACGTGAGGAAACTTTTCTCAAAGTTTGGAAACATCCAAAAGATCAAAATCAAAGGAAAGAAAGGCAGTCTCAGAGGATTTATAATAAAGTATGAGACCATAGAGTCTGCATCCGACGCAATTCGTGCACTGAACAACACGAAATACAAAGACGAGCTCTACCCAATGTACATTCAATTCATCAATGACCCATCAAGCTCATCGCAGTCTTCTTCACCGACAAGTTCGTCTACTTCTTCTCCAGAAAGTAGCCCAGAGAAAGAGAACGAAGAAGAAAAGTCAAAGAATCCTGAAATTGACTTTCAAGATTGGCGATATATGCTTGACGAATTCTAAGTTTAGCTATTCAATATTAAACATTCCAACACAATTGCTCTTTCATTTTATCACAACAACCAAAATATTTGCAAAAAGCATATAATAATTAAAGAGTTCTTTAAATGATCGTTGTTTAATCCATTAACTATAGTTATTCAATATGATTTCATGTTTACCTATATATCGGATATATATGCACAGATTCACAATTTTGTTACATTTGTTATTAGACCATGAAAATTTTCGCAAACTTTAAAGCATAGAATAATACATACTATAGTATTCTATATATTTTTACAATTTTGGATGTTCAATTCCTACTAGAAACTGATTTTTGTGGGAAAAAAAAAAAAAAAATGGTCTCGAGACTGGCCTACTAACAAAATTTTGGTATATTCATTGATCAACCGATATTGAATCATCACAATTCTCGATTTAATCATCAGCACATAAAAAACTATATAATATATCGTGATGTGATTAGAATTATAACGATAATAGTGCTGCAATTTCCATCCTTTATCAAATCATTTAATTTATTCACCCAATACACATAAAATACTGCTTTACTATGCACTAAGGTTTTCTATATCCTTGCTTAATGGTTTGATGTATCAAAGCTAATACGTTTAGAATGACATGTAAAATAAAATTTTGTCAAGTAAAATGTCATTCTTAAAAATGGAAATTACAAAAATTCTCTGTGAAATTACCGACAAGTTGGAAGAATCCCCAATTGTCTCTTTTATTTTAGGTGATAACGCATCGAAGATGAGAAAAACACGCTCGAAAGCTAAGATTAAATCTTTTGAACAAATAAAAAGTGATGTTCAACAAAATAAGTATAATAATATTGAAGCATGGGCTAATGATATTAGAATTTTATTCAATAATATTCATGTTAGTGAAGATTTCGATGATCCGATAAAAAAAGATCTTAATAACAAGCTGAACGATTTGCTCAAAAAGCATGGTGTAGATGAATGGAATGAAACACTTATGCATTACAAATTAAAATTATCACAACTGATGCAAAATCCGCCAATTATTTTAAGTCCATTGCAAACACTTGTGTTTAAGATGCAAAACATGAAAGATTCCCAAAAGAACTCCCAAATACTGCAAATAATAAAACAATATCAACCTGAATTAATCAAGTCAACATCAATCGAAAAAATTGATTTGGTTAAACTATACCCCGAAACAATCAAGTCTATTATTACATGCATCGACCAAAAATGACCCAATCATGCTATTATCCATACCTATCGAATAATGAATATTTCATTGATTGATATTTGATGGCTCTAATTCATCTATATGGATTGCATTATTAGAATAGACTTTGATTATTAATATATTTTGTTTGTTTTGTTTACATTTTAAACTATTTCATATTAGATATAATACCAAATGAATCGAAATACACATGGACGCATTACTTTGAGCTACCTCATTATCACAATAATGTCCTTTTTGAGAAATAACTATTTTTATTTTTCACACGTAAATAATATTTTGACATGTAAATTACTCTTATTGCAATTTTTGCCATGTAAATTTTATACCAAAATTTGTGAAATATTTGAAATTTTCTGAAAAATGATTTTCTTCCTGATTTCACAGTCTTTATCTTGGTGGGGCCACTCTCATATGATGATAGGACGCATTGCCGAGAATATGTTAACATCATCAGAGAGAAAGAAGTTAGAAGCAGTCATTTCTTATGGTTCTTTACCATCACAAACAATCACAGAAGCAACAACATGGCAAGATGACTTGAAAGATACATATGATATGCAAGCAATGGGCATCTGGCACTTCACGAACCGTCCAATCATAAGAACCGATGGTGTAAATATTCCACCTCCAAAATTTGATGTATTAACAGTATTAAACAGCTCGTGGAGAGCTTTAACAGATAAAACTACGACAGATCCATGGGTGTTGGCTTTCCACATCAGAAATCTTCTTCACTTTATCGCTGATGTTCACACTCCTCATCACAATGTCGCACTTTACGATAAAGATCTGTTTCCAAATGGTGATGCTGGTGGTAATGGATACAAATTGAACTGCGTTTATGGATCTGCTTGCAATAATATTCACTTTTTATGGGATTCAGCGGGACTCATGTTTAATCTATTTAATCCATTGTATCCGAAATATAGAGATGAATTCGCTGAGAACGCTACAAACATCGTCAAAGATCTCCCAGAATCTTATTTTAGCAATAAAGATCTTAAATCATTCAAACCACAATCCTGGTCTGACGAGTCCTTCGAAGTAGTCAAGACTTATGGTTATAATACCACTATGTATGGTTGGCCGCAAGAAACATATTTTTCTACTGTTAGATATCAGTGCAAACTCAGGATAGTCATTGCTGGATATCGTCTTGGATACATTTTAAAGTCTCTCGTTAACGATATTCCAATATCTGTTCCTAATAATGCAAGAGAAATTGTTATATGGATTGTTGATGCCATTTTAGTAGTACTTTCCATTGTTTTGGTAAATTTATTGGGGTGCAAACGTAATTCAATTCTCAATCAAGCTTTAATGTAAATCTATTATATTTTTGATATTATTGAAAATTAATAAAGAAAATTTATTGTATGATACTTGGCTGATCGTATTAAGCATATAATCATGTTTTTAAATAAATATTTATATTTCTGTCATGTAAATATTTTTTGCCGAATTATTGTCATGTAAAAAATTTATTTGTCAAAATATTTTGCCACGTAAATTAAGTTTATTTGTCAAATGACTTTGCGCGAACTATTTAAAGTTACACCGAAAAATGTTGGCGATGCGAGTGCTCTTGTAAGTCTACGTTCGACTATCCAGGAAAAGATGAACAGATTCTCAACGACAAATTTTGATACCGAAGAAAAAGGATTATTCATTTTATTAGCAAATAACGTAAATTTAACGAATTACATGGATTCATTAGGAGATGCCATCGAAAAGGTTGTAAATTATATCATCGAAGTTAACAAAAAATTCTTTAATGAGCTTACACCAGAAATTATTCACGAAAATGAGCTAGAATTCCTCCATTACTGCTCAAAGAAGTCTCAAACATCATTCAAGAACCTTTTCATGTCGATATTTAAAGAATTATCATGTTTTTACAAAGATGCTCCAGCATTTTTCACTTGTCTTCGTAATAAAATACCTGAACTTAATCAATACATCACTCAATCCAAGGAAATGATGCAATTGTTCTTGTTAAAATGCATGAGATTCACTGAAGATTCCCAAAATGCTTCAATAACAAAAGGAATTTCAAAGAGAGAGTCTAATATTGATGACTGTGCAAATGCAAGATTCTTCATAATCACGATTTTACCAAGAACAATTCCAGAACAAATGTCTAGAGAATTATTGAGATTTAAAGTTACAGACTTGTTACTTGATTTCAACATATCCGTTCCACAGCATTTCTCCGAATCTTCACTAATTCACCCTGCTTCTCCTCAAGTTTTACAGAGCTATATTCCAACTTTTTGCGAGAAGATGTTATTAGCAAATGGTGGCAATATTACATCACTTCTCAGCGATTTAGACAGGGATCAGCGAACAGGATTCCTTTGCGATTGCATTAGATGGAGTTTGAATTTAGCAAACTTCCAGGATCCAAAAGAACGTGCTTCCTTCGTCCACAGCATCCTGCACACTTCAGATAACAACTTAGAAATCGTTAATATTTTAATTTCATTATCTCTCGAATATTTAACTTTTAATAGAGATAACAAAGAAGACGAAATTATCTGCTTGACACTTATTAATGTCATCCGCAGCTATGAAAGAATCTCACAGACAACTTTTCTTGATTTTATCGAAACAATTGCAATTGAATTCCCAATTTTCGCAGAAGGCATCGCAAAAGCTCAGCAGAGAACAAACAAGAAGATGAGATTCAAGAAACTCGTACTACCTCAAATTGAAGCTGAAATTCCACAGATTGATTTAAAGAAAGAACTAGGCATCATTCAGAACAAATTAAAATGGAACAGAGGACATACACTGGACCTTTCACAGCTAATTTCAATGGTTGAACCAACTTTTGTGAAATTGAAATTTACAGTTCCATTAAATAACAGTGAAGATCTGAATCTTGTATTGCAATCGGATGTTCGTATTGTTTCAAGCATGTGTTGCGCATTTCCTGTAATTTTTCAATATTATATTTTTAATTATCCAACAAACACACAAGAAATCACAGATATTGCAACGCAAATGCTAGAAGAAAAGTCACAAGCTCTTATTAACACATTTGTTATGGCAATTCCATTAGTTCCAGAAATAATTGATGTTATTTCTGGAATGTCAAGTTTATTAGAATCAAGAACAGATGTTTCCGAGATTATCCGCGTGGCTTGTCATCACTGTACAATCGATGAACTCGATAAGCTCATGAAAACTCCATTCTTTACACAACCAGGAGAACAAACGAATTTACTTTTCAAGGCTTCGACATCATGGCATAGGATTGCTCAGACTGCGTTTTGGCATATTGTTGCTTACGCTTTTGATGTAAATCATCGATCTTATATTTTGAATTCAGTCATTGAGACTTCAATTCACTTTTCTAATATCGGAAGAATTAGATTTTCCAATATATTATCATCAACTCCGCCATCTGCTGAAAATCTCAAAGCAGTTGGAATTTTGATCAACAAAAGCGATACATGGCAGCAGGAATGCGTGAAGATACTGACTTTGTGGACCAAAGTAGACATGAAACTTCTCACAAAGAACTTCCAGATAGAAAAAGATTCTGCTTCTTCAATTAAATCCATATTAAAACAAAGAATAGGTTTGTCTGATAACATGATTCTCCTAATTAATGCTTAATTTTACTATACATTGTTTGAATAAAAATAGAGAAAATTATTAATTACACTCTCGATTTAGATACTTCATCATCATCTGTAGATCCAAATATAGATCATAAGACCCATGAATTGTTTGAAATGTAATTATATTATTTTTGAATATTTTTTTATTAGAATTTTGCGCAAGATGTTTAAATTTCCTTGAAGAACTCCATATTTTAAATGCCCAGGCTTTGTTTTAAAATGAAAAATAATATAGGGTTTGTAAAAATATAAGTGGGGTTATGTATTTTAGGGTCTGTATATATATGTATGGGGATATATCATTTAGGTTCCGTAAAAATATAAATGGGGTTTGCTAATTCAGGGTCTTTTAAAATATAAATGGGGTTATCAAATATAGGGGCTGGTAAAATATAAGAGGGATTTCATTATAATGATTCATAACTGGTATAATATTAATGGTGGAATAGGAAGTGGCAAGACAAGTCTCTTGAAGCAGCTCGTAGCACGCGCATTGAACAAAAACATTCCAGTTTTCGGATTTTATCAACCATTATTAAAAGTCAATGGTGTTAGACAGGGATATGATATAGTTGTATTAGGAACTGGCATAGAAAAGACATTTCCATTTGTAAGACCGCGTGAAACTGTAAGAGAAGATGGAATGATATGGAAATTTGATGAAAACGCTTTGCTGAACACAGAGAAGTTCTTTGATTCTTTAGTAATACCAAAAAGGAAGTCTATTATCATTTTTGATGAATATGGACGCTTAGAATCAAAAGGAAAAGGACAATGGAACAATTATAATAAATTATTATCGAAATTCACAGATAATGGCGTGAAAACATCATCTATTATCACATCACGCGATCAAACAATAGATTTACTTAGAAATTCAATGAAAAATATTGGTTTCGGAATTGAAACAATGCAGTTGAATCTTCCTTCTACCAATATAGATAAATTTATGAGCACTGTGTTAGAATAGTCTTATCCTAATTAAATTTCGCTGGATAACAAAGAAATAAATTTGATTTCTTTAGATCTTTTAGGTGCTATAGAATGCTTATAAAATAGTATCGCTTTTCAACAATATAATATAGATCAAAAATTTATATTTTTATCAGAATATTTTTCAATTTCTAATTTAACATATTTACATCATATATACTTTATAAATGAATCAATAGTGGAAGAATTTAGGCTATATTTTCATAGAAAGCTCAATTCTAGAAAAATCATTTTTAATATTGGGTTTAGGTTATGGAAAATATAGCATTAAAGGTACAGAACATGCGATGCAAACCCAATGACTTAGACTAATCATTATTCATGATTAATAAAATATAATGATTTACAAAATACAAACAAATAGTTTATTTAGGACCTCCGAGCCATCTTGTGACAGAGATAATGAAAACAATAATAATAAGCCAAAGAAGCAAAGCTTTGTTGTTTGTTAATTCTTCGTAACCATTATATTCGAAGAACTGTTCTTGCGTTGGGAGTACATAAGTTTCGTTTATCTGGTTTGATGTTTCATCGACTGGATTTGTTATAGTTATTACGCTCATTGCTTTCTTCTTCATGTCGACGACATCATTGGGCTCGTTCATGTCTGGGATAGTGATTTTGGGGACGCATTTTGGAACTCTCTTCAAAGTTCTCACGCGATTTCCTGATTTATTGTGTTTTTCAGTATTTTCGGCTAGAAGCTGGTATGTAGATACACTGAGCGAATGTGCTGAGAATTTGAGGAAATTATTCATAGAATTCGAATCATCCGAATTATCAATTTTGTGGATTGGAGCTACAGCAGCGAGAGCACCTTCAGTGTATGGCAATGTTCCATGCTTCATGTTTTCGTGTATTTCATCCGATTCTTCTGTTGATTTCGGCATCTGAAAATCTTTAAACGAGTCATGAATGATTTCATCGATAACAGACTTAATAACTTTCGGTCTAGATGTCTTTATAGCCCATTTCGTGTGAGTAACGAACTCAATTAAAAGATTCTCTCCATCGAACATCGTTCCAACAATTTCTGGCGTTTTTCCAAGCTCTGTAATGTTTGTTGACAGATCTTTGGCAATCCAGATCTTTTCTGGTGTGATATATAGGTATCTTCTCGCTGAAAATAAAGAACCAACAACTTTAAATTTGACTTTTTCCATGAATGCGCATTGGCATCCGTCATTAACTAAAGTGTTGAAGTAATACTGAAGGGCTGACTTAGAGTCGAGCTTCGCACAGCGCCTTATATGGAAAACCGTTCTTTCGATTAGTTCAGATTCGGAAGAAATCTTAACAGCTGGTGAAACGCAGCGGCTTATGTTCTGGCGAACATAGCTTTCAGTGATAGAAGGAATTTTTTCTGATAAAAACTGATATGCAGCTAATTGGCCCCAAATATCAACTGGATAAGCAGAAATTGATAATTTATGCGCAAACCTGCAGTTTTCGATGTAATTTGCAATGACTGAGTCATCAAAATCCCATATATCTAAAATCGGTATCTTTTTTATCAAGAAAATCGTGTCATGAAACCAACCTTGCACGCAGAGGGGCAGTGAGAACGCGCACATCTTATACGATAAATTTTCTTTGCCTTCTTTTTGATATTGAAAACCTAAATTGTAATTTAAGGGAAATTCGTTGATTACGTCAAATATTATATTGAAAACTGGCTTAAGAACATCAATCTGCTTCTGAACGTAAGAATCAACAGTTTTGAAAACGCATAAAACAAATCTTGGCATTGCTTTAAGATTTATTTCTCCTTTAGACGACAAAGAAGCAACAGTTTTGGAATCTTCCAGTATTTCGAAGTTTCCATCAGCTTGTTCCTCGATCATAAGAAGATCTCCATAATGAAAAACGTCAATTTTTGTTTTAAGACTTTCTTTCAGTTTGCCTATAGTAGACTTGTCTGGAATATTCATGCTGGCAATGAGAATCTTCGAATTCTGCATAAAGCTAATATTAATAGATTTCATTTTTAAAATTTGTCATATTGACACGTAAATATATTAATTTTGAATTTATGACAAGTAAATTTAAATTGAATATTTTACATTACAAAAATTATTTCATCAAGAAAAAATAATTTTTTAAAATAACGAATTTTTTTGTAGATTTTTGAAAAATGCAAGAAAACTGGTGTATTCAGCCTTATATAGTTGTATACATACTAAGCTCATTATATATAGAATCACTCATTTATTTTGATTCATTTTGATAAATTTTCTTTTTCTCTCAGAGACAAAGAGACAACAATTCTTCAAACATGAATGAATCCTGTATTTTATTGCACTAATAGAATGTTATCCAATGTGTTTTAAATCACAATTTGAAAAAATAAATCTAATCTTTTTTGAATTAAGCTGAAAGATTGATTTATTCACAACCTGAAGATAAAAATAGCAATAAGTGGAATAATTTCAATAATATTATGCTCGATATTTATTGTGGAGTCTTCATATTCTCGAATACATTCGAATGTGGAGAAATGAGGAAGTTTCAAATCAATTTTACTGTTTACATTGTCTGTAATAATAACATTTCCATTTATTGTTGGAGTTTTGTCGAAATAACATTTTTCAAATGTAGCTCTTAAAAATTTTTGCCAAAATGTTGCAGATTTCATATCATTATTTTCAAAACTGCAATTAGTTGCATAAAGTGTCATTTCAGACTCAATTAAATAGCTTCCATTTCGATTATTCAAATAGTTGCAGGATGAAATGTTTAGACCTGCACCCGAACCAATTGCTTCATAAAATTCTGAACAAGAGCCATAACCAGCCTGAGAATTATTTAAAAAAGTTGAAAATTGAAAAAAAGAATCTGAATTAATATTTGACATTAAGCAAACCTGATAACCATGTGTGTATGAATGAGAAACATTCGTTGATGTGATGTTGATGGCACCATCCTTACAGTAAATAGTTCCTCGACCTTTTCCATCCCCTGAATGAGAAATAGATGAGTCAATGATTTTGCTTTGAAATAGAGCTTTATTTGAGACATCAACAGCACAATGAACACCCCAATCGAAAGTTTTGCTTACTTTAGATTTAAGACTACAGATTCGATTTTGAGCACATTGGCCACTATCACTGAAATAAAGAGATCCTCCTCTTCCATTGTTGAGACAGCCTGAAAAAAAGCTGTCTTCGGCAAGAAAATTCGTATCTTGAGAATTGGTAAAAAAATATATGGCTCCGTAAGGATTTTGGTTTATGAATTGGCAAAATGAGACATAGTAACTAGATATACTGCCTCTTAATCGGCTTCGTTTATTAATATATGTTTTGTAAGCGGTTGTTGGATAAAAGTCGGCCCATGCTGTCGATGTGAATAGATTGTATGATATGTTTATCGATGAAATCTTCATTCGTGAGATTTCTCAATTCTTTCTTGTGATTTTCGTTCATTTTCAAAATTTCATTAGAATTTTTATTTTGTTTTCAGATCAATTTATCCATGATCTTTAATACATTACAAATAATAGGATGAATGATAGAGTTGTTTATTGTCAAATTCGTTATAATTTTTTTTTTTTGAAATAAATATTAGAAAACTATTCAATCTAATCATGATTTGATGAATATTCATCATATGATGAATCTAAATTCTGCTCTGAAAAGCTCCAGATATCATAATTTACTGCTGCTATAATTCATCCAGAATTTAAAACCGTTCTTCACAATATTACGGGCGTGAACGCGCACAAAAAATATTAGAAATGTTTAATGATCAAATATATGATTATTTACAATTCTGAGATTTTCGATTTTGAATTCAAAATAATCGTGATATAATTTATTTTGTTTATCATATTTAAATAAGCTAGAATTCATGTTTGGAGAAAAATGATATTTAAGGTTATTTTGATCTACATATCATCATTTTTATTATTTAAATCAGGCTCAGTATCAATAGAGCAAAAATCCAAAATAATCGAATAAAAATAAATTAATGGGAAACGAAGGATCAGTTGCAAATCCATATCCTACCGCTTTCGCCTATGTAGCACCTGATGAATATGCTCCAATGCACGGGTTCAGGTCCGACATGACTGATGATTCCCTAGCAACTGTACAACCAATATCGAATTGCGCCGTTGTTCACAATCCTTCACTTTTAAAGGGCTGGGTGCAGGCTACTTGGAGTCTTGTCAATCCTGTCGGTGAAGGACCATGCCCAAGAGCTTCACATTTCTCAGTTTATGATCCATTACAGAATAGGTTATACATCGGTTATGGTCTTGGCATCGAAAACAAGTCATTAAACGATGTCTGGGCCTTCGATTTCAAATTAAACAGGTGGGCGCAGCTTCCTATCCATGGAGAAATTATTACTCCAAGGTCAGGATGCAGAGCGACACTTCTGGCACGCTACATTGTCGTTTTCGGAGGATACTCAGACAAGCAGTATCTGTCTGATTTCCATATTATCAATCTAGATACCTACGAAGTCTCTAGACCATCTTTCCAGGGTCCAATTCCGCGCCCTAGGACAGCCCCAATGGTTGAATCACACGATGGAAAGATTTTTATTTGGGGAGGCTACGACGGAAATTACATTTCAGAATTAAGCATTCTTGATCCAGCGAATAAACTCTGGACACAGATGCCATTGGATGTGCAAGGAAGAACAGGCTTCCCGCACGTCAAAATCGATAACTTAGTTTACATTCATGGTGGTTCTAAAGAAGAACACGCGCCAATGATGGTTTTGAACCTATCAACAGGCGAGGTTCACAACATTGAACCACGTGGAATCAAAGTAAACACGAGAACTATCAGCGCTTCGATGATACAAGCCGGTCCTGTTTTCTTATTAATCGGAGGCCGATCAAATGAGAAATATTCATACGTATATGCATATCACATCGAGCGCCAGCACTGGATGATCTTCCACATTGCTCCAGATGGCGAAACAGTTTCGACACAAGACGGAAATGTCGATGAAAACGGTTTATTCCAGCTTCCACGTCCAGTTTCTACATCTCTTGTTTATCAAGAAAGCGAGAGGACTGTCTACGGCTTCTTAGGTCAGCCGCTGAAAGATCCTCCGCCGATTTTCATGCTCAACGTTGGTGCATCTATCGCAAACATCAACCTTCAGGATGACATGCTTAAGATGCTCAATGTTAATTAGTGTATTAATTATATTATTTATTATTATTTGATAAAAATTAATGAAAATATATGTTTGCTGGACTTTACATTCGGAAATATACAAAATTTACGAATAAATTGAAAACTAATTTCAACTATATCGATAATATTTTGATTTCAAAAAAATCAAATCTTAAAAAACATGTGCAAAACCTAAATCATCAATCTGATATAGCAAGTAAATTGTTTTATCTCAACAAGATATAATAGTTCTCGTATGAAATATTTGAAATTGAATCAAATCGAGAATAAATATTAGCAAAACTAATAAATGATACAACACATGGATTCAAATGAAAAATTTAATCAAGAGCTTCTCGCATTGAAATTGTATTAAATCAAAGAATGAAAATTTCAATATTTATCAAATAGAGGCGATACTGGAATATTATGAAGATGTAGTGAAGTTTTCGATAATGCAATGATTAAATTGTTTGATGTTACTTATAAAAATTTGATATTAAAAGAATCAATCATTTCAAGCTGATTCTGTAATATTATAAAGATATGATGAAGCATTTGAGAATACAACGATTAAATAGTTTGTTTTTGCAAATAAAAATTAAAAAATAAAATTAGTTATACAAAGCTGATTCTGTAATATGATAAAGAGGCTGTGAAGTGTCTGAGATTGCAGTCATTAAAGACTTGTCTTTGCTAATGAAAATGAAAGAATTAAAAATCGCGGCAGTATAAAAAAGTGACAATAAAGTGATTAAAAAGTGACAGTAATGCAAGTTCTTGAGACACAGCATGCATATTTAACAGCATACGAAACACTGCAGATCATAAAGAGGAGGAGGGCAGATGCTGGTATCTATGATGATGCCAGAGATGCCAAGTATCTAGGCCAAGGCCAAAGAGTTGATATCGCAAGAGCAGCAATGATTCCTTCTTTACTTGATCATTGCCCGGATGGAACTAGTGAGTTCCAGGATGACCACAGAATCGCACATCAAATTGTTCAATTCACAAACGATATTCAAAACAGAATTCCAAACATTTCTCCATTCAAAATTCGTGATTTAATTGCTAACAGACCTGAAAATGAGCAACAAGTCACAGCTATTTTCTCATCAAATGAAGATTATGCATTCATTGCAAATCATATCGACGATGTCATCGAATTAGTTCAGACTTACTTTCCTCATGTTAACCAGCCAGATGAAGACATTCAAAATGCCACTGAAAACGAAGAGGAAGCCAAATAATTTTTTTTATAACATATTAACTTTCTGTTCATTAGAAATAAAATGTATTTAATTGATTAATTGTTAAATGAAACTAGTTTTACAACCCAATTCCAATTATATAATCAATTTTTTTTATTTAATGCAGTTCATGTATTGTTAAAAGCAAAAATAGTTTTGTATAAGGTGTAGGTGATATTATGTTAATATGTAAAACAAACAACTAATTTTTATTTATCAAAGAATTAATATAAGCGAGTAAAGATCCTTTGACTTGCTTTTTGAGAGCTAGTAAGTAGATTCTATCTATATCTCTTTTTGTGACAGAAGAACGTGATTCAACTATTTTTGCCGTTTCTTCAATTGCGTCGCGCATTATTTGCTGCTTGTTTTTACTGATGTAATCAATGATCTTATTCCTATCAATCGATTCAATTTCTAAAAGTTTGTTTCTGAGCTGATCTTTTTCTTCTCTCAGCTTCTGATACTGAATATTATACTGTTCTATCGACTGTTTGACCTTTCCCTCGCCTGTAACAGACTGATGGTTAAGCTGCTGAGATATGAAATCGTATTCTGAAGTCATTGCTGAAATCGAAGAGATCAAAGTTTCATCATCTAACGTGAAAAAATTGTATCCTTGGTCCAAGGCAAGTCCATCTACCATTGTTTCCATCTCATCAAATTTATTTTGAATCTCAACAACTAAATCATCAAGCATTGAATCTTTATGACATTCTGTCAATTTACATGACAAGATAATTTTACTTGACAAAAATATTGTTTCCCATTTTTTCTTTTAAATCCTAATATTTAAACTAATTTAAACATAAAGTTAAACATATATGTCATATTAGAAGGAGTTTTACTATATATTATAGTATTTTAATGTATATATTAAATTATTATATTTTTAAGCTTTTTTGAATTCATTATAGATATAGTTTGATTAGATTTGATGAGTTAACTAATAAACATAACAAATTATTTTATAATAAATAACAAACAAAAAATAAATATCTCTAATTCTTCAAAATAGGATGATTAGCAATAATATAAGATGTCATTGCTTCATCAGTCGTCTGGAAGTCCTTAGCATTCAGGAATTTGCGAATTGCAAGGTCTTGTTTCCGAGATTTTTCGAGTTCTTTCTTGATGTTAGAAATCAAATTATGGAAGCTTTCTTCGTTCAACTGCTGACTTGCGTCGAAGAGTGTTCCGAAGTTCTCAGCGATGTATCCGTAGATATTCATTATCTTTCGATCATGCTCTTGTCTAATTTCGTCAATAACGAGTTTAGAGTTTGTTTCAGCAATAACAATCCTTGCTTTAGTTTGTGCTTCAATTAATTTCTTTGATCGCTCGAATGATTCGGTGAGAACTTTCTTGTTAGCTTCTTCTTTGCTCAATTTCATTTGTAGGTCTGATAATTGTGCCTTTAATGCTCCAATTTGCTTCTCAGATTGATTGAGTTTGTCGCTGAGATCTTTAGCAACATTGTTAGCTTTATTTGATTGTTCTTCGAGAATCTCTTGGATCTTTTCGTATTTAGCTTTCATGTCATCAATGTTCTTTTGCATCTCACTCTTTATAGCAGCTTCACTCTTCCTTAAAACATTGCATGTATCATTATACTTGTTGAGAAGGGTTTCGTAGTCTTCTTTAGCTTTAGAAAGTCTGCTTTCACTTGACTGCAATTCGTTTATTGTTGTAGCGAGCTCTAATTCCAATTCATGCTTCTCTTTTGTCAACACTTCCACTTCTTTTGTGAGATTCTCTCTCATTGCATGATATTGAATTGTCTGAGAATTCATGCATTCATCGAAAATGTCTTTTTCTTCTTCAGTTTCACCTTCGATTTCTTCCTTCTTCTTAAGGGTTTCAACAATTTCCTGGTTTTGCTTTTGCAGGTCTTCGATTATCATGTTCTGGCTTTCTATCTGTGCCCTTGCTTCTTCATTGGCTTCTTCTAGACAAGCGATTGTTCCCTCCAAATTATCACGCTTTGATTTCGATTGTCTCATTCTTTCTTTGAAATAATTTTCATCGGCAAGTCTTTGTTGTTTCTCTTGTTCGAGAGAAGCTTGGAGCTCTTCTATTGTCTCCTTCTGGTCATTGAATGTCTCATAGAGATGTTCCAATGAAACTTGGTCAAGAGTTTGCAATAGATCGCTGACTTTTTGGTCAGCTTGTCCTTTCGATTCACGTAATGTTAAAGAATCCAAAAGTAGATTCTCTATGAATCTTGGGATCTCTTCTTCTTTGATCTTGTCATCTCCAATTGATTTCCTAAGTGAATTAACGAAATTGCTGTATTGCTTTTTCAATTCATTGATTTCTTTGGAAGAATTTGTTTCGTTAATTTTAAGCTGATTTAATGTCTTGTTTATCCACTTGGAAATAATCTGTAGGACTCCTTTGACTCTCTGATGCATGCTGAATCCATCATTGTCAGCAATGTTACTTAATAGTTGAGACAAATCAGCTGGGAAACCTTCGAAATCGAAATTAATTTCTTCAGCTTTTTCAGGAACCAGAATTGTTTGCATTTTTGTTTCTTTTGCTTTCTTAGAAAGTTTTTCGATTGTTAAAGCGTGTGTATCCAAAACCATTCCTTGCTTCGTGATGATCTCAAGCAAATGATCACGTATATCGCATAACTGGTTGATCTCTTTGTCTCTGTCTTCAACAGATTTGTTGATTTGTTCTATGAAATCTTGTAATGATTTAAGTTTTTTGTTTGCAAGTTCGTTTTCGCATTTTGAGCTTTCGAGTTTAGAGTTTAAGTCTGTTATCTTGAGTGTTAAGTCTGCCTGTTTGCGTTTTTCGAATTCTATGTTGACTTGTGCCTCACTCAATTGATTTTGAACAACTTGGAAGTTTTTATACTTCGCTTCAACTTTGTTGCAGATATCGTTTGCATCTTTTTGTACTAGGACCCTTTCTATCTCTAGCTGCTTGATCTTCTGTGCTTGGTCGGCTATTTTGCTGTTTAAGGCGAGTATTTCCTTGTTTTTGGCGACAATTTCGTTCTCGAGTTTCTTGTGTTCATCGATTGGAACAAAGCTGTTTTTCTCTTCTTCTGTTTGAGCGAAAGCTGTTCTGAAGCGTTTGACTGGTGCATCAGGAAGTTTATTACGCTCCTGTGTTGCTTCAAACTCGATCTGTTGTGTTGATATTTGAGCTTCAAGTTGTTTTATTCTCGATGATGATTTTTGTTGCTGTGAGAGAATTATTGACTCGTAGTACTTTTTAATGGAATCAATTTCTTCTTCCTTTGATCTGTTCACCACCTGCAAATTATGGATTTGCTTCGTTAAATCTTTGATCGTTGATTCGTGAGTAATGATAATTTGCTTTAATTCTGCGACTTCTTTGATCTGTGAGGCCTTAGGAGGTTGAATTCTTGGTTGCGAAAACATTTTGATGAGATTTTCCATTGTTGAAATATTTTGTCCGAAATACTGCTCAGACTGACGTATAAGTCTTGATATAACTGCATTTTGTGCTGTGGCGTTGTTCTTTTCCTTTGTAATTGTTTCTTGTAATGAATTATTTTGATTCTCAAGCTTTTCAATACGCTGTTCTAATTCTTCACGTTCAGCATTGTGCTGTTGTTGTAATCTATCTATTTCAGATATTAATGATTGGTTGTTTTGCTGACGATTCTGATCGAAATTCGTTTTTAATTCTGCATTCGTTTGTATTAAGATTTGTATTCTTCGTTCAAGTTCTTCTATCTTACCCTTGTTTTCTATGTCCGATTTCATGCACATTATGTTGAATTCGCTCTTTAATTTTGAATAATTTTGTAAACTCTCTTGTAATTTGAGTTCTGAGTCAGCTAAGTTCGATTTCAACTGATAATTCTGTATTTTTAATTCCTCAATTGCATCCTTAAGCTGCTCAGTGTCATCTAAATCTAAAGAATCATTCATTTTTTTTTGGAATTAATAAACGTAAAGCAAATTTAATTAGTTGAATTATAGATAGATTATGCGATATATTAGCATTTTATCAAATAAAAAAATGCATCAAACGAGAAAAAATTATTTTGCAAAAAAATATTTCGTGCTTAAATGATTTTAATAATGTAATTATGCTATAAACAACTTTTTATGTCTATATTCATTAGTTATGGCTCAGATTACGTTTATAATTAATTTGCATAAAATTTTTCAGTGTAATAGGTATCATATAATTTGTTGATGCTTATATTTTTCTATAAGTGCCAACATATTTATGTTACTAGACTTTTAATAGGATATATATTTTTGGTTGAAAATATATCGTATAATTAAGTTTGTCCTGATTAAATTCAAACATATCTGATGTAATAAATTCATTTTGTGACTATATAAAGTCGTAATTTATCAATAAAACTATTTTCAGCAAAATAATACAGTTTAGAAGCCAATTGACTAATATCTCTAATATTTTAGTAGAATATATCATAAAGACAAATGTCTCAAGTGTGGAAATCGAAATATTTTGGAACAATATAAAATGTTTCTTTGGTTTTGCTTGATAAGAAAAAAGCTTGTAAAAGTTTGTTCCGAGTATATTAAGAGATTTAAATTAAAAACTAAAGTTTTGGAAAATCGGATAATCACGGGCAGACCTTTTTAGATATATTAATAAAGTTAGAGACCTTTTACTTAGTGGTTAACGATCTTACCTGTAACAGTTCTAGCAACCTTAACCTTTGGCTCTGGCTTGGCATCGTCGAGAATCTTAAGGAGGAGAGCTGTACGGATACGCATCTTCTGGTGAAGGAAGGCCTTTGTGCACTTAATATGGTAGTGAAGATAGTCTCTGAACATTGGAGCGTAGACGGATGTATCCTGGCGCTTGCGCTCAGAGAGGGATGCGGCGAGAAGGCTCATTGAGACGTAAGCGTATAACTTGCCGTCCTTGACTTCTGGGCTGAGCTTGAAAGCATCGAGGTCGCCTGGGCACTTGTCGGAATATGTGATAATTGGAGCAGATGGGACGCGTGTACGAGCGGCAGCAAGTTCGCCGAAGAAGACGTTACCGATGATGCGGTCGCCTGGGTCGTTGAAGCGGATTGTGAATGTGGCGATGGCACCCTTTTCACCTGGTGAAAGGAAGATGGATTCGCCTGTAGCAGCACGGTATGGGATCTCGAATGGAGCGAAGTTCTCCTTAGCATCGACCTTCTTAGCGACCCAAAGGAATGGAGCGCCAAGCATATTTGGCTTGAGGTTGCTAGCAAGTTCGATAGCAGCCTTCTGCTCAGCAGCGCTCATTTCCCAAAGATTGAAAACAATTGCGTGTGTGAAGCCGTGGGAAGGCTCGACTTTCCATTTGCCGTAAAGTTCTTGGTATCTCTCCTCAGCACCGTATGGCTTGATGGCCTCCCAGCACTCGAGGTACATCTCGACGCGGACTGGAAGATTCTCAGCTTTTTTGTTGTTCTTATCTTTTTCGACTTTGATCAAGAATCTAACACCGTCGAAATCGCAGCATTCGTATTTTTCAGAGAGCTTGTCGTTTGGATCGAGGCTGCGCTCGAGGAGGTTCTTGACGATGGCTGAGTGGGCTTCAAGGATAATCATTATGATGTCACCTTTTATGTTTTTTTCACTAAAACCGTCAACTAACCAGCTTTAAAAATCCCTTTGCCCGAAACTCCGTATTTTATAGCTGTAGATCACTGAAAGCCTATTCTTGGTTAAAAAGTGGTGAAATGACAACATGAAATCACTTCAAATCTGAAAAACCAACGATTTATTGTCCGAATTTAATTTGATTAAACGCAAAATATAAAAACCTATCATTTGGTTATATCAAATCGCATTGTTATATTTTACTTCACAATTGCGGCAGAAAAATGTTTTTATGTCACTTGTTATCATTTTTAAAATATGTATCGAAAAATATACATATTTATAATAGAAATTCTCTATATTTCTTGAAGATAAAATAAAAATTGCGAATTTTGAGTTTGTGAAATGACTTTTAGAATCTAAACACATTGTAAATGTAACACATATACCTATTGTTACAAGATAATATGTTTTACAAAGCGAGAATAGGATTCATATTTTCATTTTCAAATTTGTCATACAAAAATGGACATTATCAAGTGGTTATATCAAATGATAACCTTTTCTGGATGCTACCATCATGCGCTTTCATAATTTTGATGATTTTTGATTGATCAATAAAATAATGAAATTGTTCTATTTCAATTTTGTTGATGATTTTGCATTTTATATAAGAAAATATATCTATATGCCGAATTTTAAAGAATATCAAATATTCTAATTTATAAATTTTTAAAATATGAAAATTTATAAAAGATTCAAGATTTTTCGATAATTTATATTTTTTGAAAAAATTAATTTCATAGGATATGATATATTATTGCTGTAGTATCTAAATCATGAGTAATCTTGATTTTCATTGAAATTTTCCTACTGTTGATTTTCTTTCAAATTCCAGAATAATAAGCTCTATTCTAGCAGATATTTCTCTTTCGCAATTAAAATTTTTGAACAAAAAAATTTGAATCAACTTTTTGAAAATTCAAATTTAATCATTATAATAGATAATAATCCCATTTATTAGAAAATTTTGGCATTTTTCACACAAAAATTATGGGATCTGTGCCAAGTATCGCAAGATACTCTGGCTTGGAGCTCACGGGTCAGGATAACTCCAACATTTTCAGCGTGTCATTCGATGACGCCCCTCTTTCGTTGGAGTTTACGAGCACGTTGTTTAATTCCGATTCGGACAAACAGAAACAACAGATAAATTTGCCCGATGACTCCATAATAGGATGCATAATGTCAGATCCTTCATTATATACGTTACTAAATTCTGTAGAAGACGTCTGGATGAATATTTTGATTCCTTTATTCCGAGGTTCCGTTGAAACACGCCCTTTCTATCAAACACTACTTACAGAGTACTTCAAATTCCTATTGGAACGATCGAAGAACACTTTTAAGGATGAAGAATCGAGAAGAAATTATTTACGCGAAGTCATCAACGGAAAGTGTAGAAATCTCAATCGTCTTTTTACTTCTCAGGCTGAAACATGCATAAATATACAAGAAAACGAAATACAACAGATAAATTCAACAAAAGAGTTTTCAAATCTCCTTCATAACTACTTAAATTCGGCAAAAAGTTTCAAAATACAACAAAATCAGATCCACAGATTGATATCAAAGAGAATTTGCGATATTTTAGACAAAAGTAACGAATTATCGGATTTGAATACTGCTTTAGAATGGGGATTTTTCTCTGGAGACATCACGCCTATAGTTAAAA
This sequence comes from Trichomonas gallinae, assembly GCA_008369845.1. NCBI lineage: Eukaryota > Parabasalia > Trichomonadida > Trichomonadidae > Trichomonas > Trichomonas gallinae. The sequence goes on from MRSU01000590.1 coordinate 21,128, forward strand.
CTATAAGACTATTAATGATATCACATTTTGGAAACACAAAATCAGCAAATTTCGATTTATCAAATTATGAAAAATTCTTCGAAAACTTCAGTTTGATCAATGCAGTACCCAATATTACCCAAAATGCGATCGATGGCTCAAAAATTATGACAAATCCTAAGATTTCATCAACTTTTTCTTCAAGTTCAATAACATGTGACGGAAATTACGTTTACGTGCTTATAAAACCAACGGTTATCGAGCAAATTTCACTTTCGAAATCAATAACAAATGATGCAACAAGATTTGTCTCTAAAGAAATTCAAATTCCTAAAACTGAGAGATTTGATTTAGGAATTGCTCATTCTAAAGACAAAATCCTTATGATAGGCCCGTACATGTCAAATTATATCGTTTTAAAGACTTCTCCGCTCGATGAAGAAAAAAACATTAAAAAACACAGAATTTCTCAACCATTTTGCTGTGATGGTTATTATATATACTCAATACGTGGATCCAAAGTATATATTCACTTCTATAATGGAAATAATTTAGAATTATATCGAAAAGTAAAATTAGTTGATTCTGGACACGAATTAAACGAACAAATGTCAAAGAAACTCATACCACCACTCAATGAAATCTTCCTAATATCAAATGGAATAACTTTTTCGATATTAAAATTAATAACAAGCAAACAGTATGCAAATAAGTATACATACATAATTAGACACTTTAGTTTGATCGATGGTTCCCATATAATGGACGTAGAAACAGTTTTAAAGCTTCCAATCATTTCTTTATGCGTAGATCCTTGGAATTCATGCGTTTGGGGCATCACACCATTATCAACTACAACAACCAACAATCAACAGCAAAAAAGTATTTCTTTAATTAAGTTCCAATACAATGGATCAAATCCAGCGTGGTTGACTGGATTAAATACAGATATTGTTGTAAGTTCGAAGCAATTTTCGGAAGTTTTCCATACAAAAACACCAGTTTCGATGTCAATTTCATTGGTTAATTTTATAAATTATTATATTTCACATTTTGTTGGGTCTCATTTGAATGTCGGAATTCCTTCCACTCCGGATCCATCTTGCTCCTATCCAAGAATGTTTGCAACAGGTGCTTACCTTACAATTAACGAAATTCTTAAATTAATCATAGTTTTAAAGAATATGAATGCAGAAAAGAAGTACAATAACCAGTGGACTAGAACACAATATCAAAATGCTATCTCAACATTACTGTTTCTGCTTGATTTTAATATCTCAAATTTAGCAATCAATATCACGCCACCATTCGATGAAAAAGACGAAATAGATCCAGAAATTACATCAATTTTAATCTCATTGCTTTCAGAAAATTCACCTTTTATGAAACAACAAATTATTTATACAATTTCGCATTGTTTCGAATATATTATGCACACAAATCACAATAATATGGATGTTTTCTTGCTACAAGCGTTCAAATCTCTAAGTCCACAAAATTCAATTTATGTACTCAATAGTTTCACAGATACAACCGTCCTTCCATATTGTTTGTCTCAATCTACATGCAGAAATTTCTTCTCTCCGATTCTAAAGCGAATGGCTTCATTGAAAGAAGATTTTCATAGAAATGAATTTGATATAACGACTTGCTTCATGAGATCTTTGATGTACGAGCTATATCATACATATGAAACGAATACTGGCGCAATTCCACCCAACAAAAAGATATTACAAGAAAATTTCCAGTCTTTTTCTGGAATTATAACAGAAGAGATGCTCATTTTACTAGGACGCTTAGGCTCCCCATCTTTTCCACAAGAAAGACTTAGGTTTTTGCCTTTCACAAGAATATTTTCGAAATGGCTTTTGTTATTGCATCCATTTGTTAAGTTTTCACGCGTTGCAAACATCATATTATCACTCATACAGCCTTTATATTCGTTCTTTTCTAAGAAATTAACATCATTGAAAATATCAAATCCAATTAATAACAACAAAACAGCTTTTACATACATATATGCTCTTTTCTTCGATATTTACTCTTTACATGTCGACTTAATTACGTCTCTTGTTGATGGTGGTGCAGAAATTCAAGATATTCAAAAATATAAATGGTTAATTAAGTCAACAGTAGCGTCAGAATTAACTCCAGAGAAAGTAGACAAACTCTGTGAAAACTTTGGCAAGCCAATTAATGATGAAAGTCCATTATTAAAGAAAGGTCTTTCTCTTGAATCAAACACAGAAGAATCGAATGCTTTCATTACAACTATGATCTCACAAAACGAAAATCCAAGTATTATAAAATTAATGGATTATATATATTCAAAAGTCTCAGATCCATCGAATAAACGCTTATCACCCGAAAAGAAGCGTTTTGAGCGCCTAATTTTCGCTTCTCTAATCAAGCATCTTGGATTTTCTTCAATTACAAAAGATTTATCTCGTCAACTCGAAAAAGGCGAAAAACCAGTCCTAAATCATGCAATAAGACAAGTAGTACTACAGATTTATAGAGTTAGAAAGCATCTAGAAGCATCTCGACAAAATTGGCAAAGATTAAAAGACGAAGCAGAGCAAAACAAGATTCCTTTCAAGCCGAAATCAATGGCAGAAGACTTCCCGAGATACACAGAAGAAATGATGAAGAAATGCATTTTTCTGTTATACGTGAATCAATACGAAAAACTTGTAAATGATGATAATGACGAAATATTCACGCAAATGTGCAAAAACATTTCTGACTTTTTGACAACTAACGTTTCTTTGTCAGAGTATTTCCAATTACTAAGAACAGCACAGGCAATCCAAAAGAACATTATTGCAGGCATTGGCTTGATAAATGCTGAATTTGCTGAGAAAGACAATGAAATATGTTCATGGTTCATGATACAAAGATTTTCGACATCAAATTCTATAGTTAATTTCTTAAAGACTTTATCAACGAAAAGTTCACAATCACAAGGCTTCAAGACAGTCATAGAAATGATGGATCACATAAGGAATTTCATTCTAATTAAATCAGAACATTTCCAGAAAAGCATTTTACTTGTTTTCCTCGCGAATTTGCTAAACTCCATTGCATCAATTGACTCAGAACAAATTTTCGATCCATTAAATGTCTTGATTAACGAAATCATTGGCCAGAAGAGCGAATTCTCAGAGAACCAGTTTACGTCTTTAATCGCTTTCATTATATCAACAGTCATAATTTTATTGGAAACGAATCCTAACATTAAGAAATCATCTCAATATCCTAAGTTGTGTCAAGTTTTGGCAAAATACAAAGACATCGCATATCAAAGGAAACCAATTGGAATGTTATTTGAGCAAATCAACGCATTTGAGAACCAGAACCCAGAAGAAATAATCAAGGAGTTCTCTAAATGCGATCCAAGGGATTATGTTTCATCATCACAATTCTTGCTTAAATTAATCCAAAAATCAAACAAAAAAATAAGTTTATTATCCAAAATATTCACTGAAATCGCTTTAGTTGCTTCAGGACAGAAGAATATATTCGGATCTGATTTACCTGATCCAGATACATTAATATATAGTGATGATGATCCAAGAGTGAAAACTCCACAAATGCAGCTTGGCGGCTGTTTGATTTTCATTTCGATAATCAGACAATTATTGCTCAAAAACGATCAAGATGTCATTGACATGATCAATGAAATATTAGTAATGAACCATGGAGGACAAGTTGACAAGAAATTCATCCATTTAAATGCACAACTTTGTCTTTATGCGGTCTTCGCAATTTTATCAAATGTTATTGATGTTTTTCACTTTGGAAGCTTCATGCAGAACGAATCAAGCAACTCAATGTATTTAGTGACAGACTACGACAAAAAAGAATTGAACTTGAAGGGCTGGCAGACTCCAATAAATGGCGACACAAAACAAGAAGAAATCAGGCCATCGAATATAATGAAAGTATGTCAATTGTTTGAATTTAGAATAGAAATGTTCCCCGACTACAAAAACTTGTTGCCTTATTTCAAATCATCACTAAAACAAAATGGAAGGAGTGTATCTGAAGGCTTGAATTATTACATCATTGCTTGCTTCAAGGAATATGCGCAGATTCCAGATTTCATCGCGAGAAATATTCCTGATGCTTTCAATAACTTAAATTTTAAGAGTTTCAACGTTCATTCAACAAAAGAATCATTCTTGAACATTCTCAAAATACACTTAGTCAACAATGAAGGCGGATTCATCTGCTCTAAAACAACAGCAATGAAGTTCTACAACACATCACCTTTCTTCAAGCATTCATCGAAATCAGAAGAAGTTGATCATAAAGTTTTAAAGTCTAAGAGTAAATTTGCTTCTTTCGTCACTCCACCTTTGACTGATGGAACAACAATCCTAAAAATAAAAGGAATAGATGTCCATAGAGCAGAAATAGGCTTATTAATTCCTGGCTACAAAATCGGCTGCCAAAAAACAATCAGTTTCAGTATCGATTCATTTGATATCAAATACACAGATCCTAAATATAGCTTTGATGTTGATAGAGATGATATAACAATAGCATACAACGCGTCCAAGAAGATGACGACAATACAATGCAATGGAACTTCTTTCGAAAATGATTTGTCAGAAGAATCAGTTCCTGTGTTTTACTGCAACATTTTCGGCGAAGGACAAATTGATTATTCATTAACGAATTCACTGTATCCTTCAGTAAAAGAAGAAACGGAAAAACATACTTTTAATTATACCACATTATCATATGAACCTGTTTCTCTAGGAACCAAAGATGTCGTTTTACCAGTTTCAAACAAATTAGTTTTCTCGAGAAAGAAACCAAAACTAAACAACATAAAACAAATACCGAATACTCTACAAACAGACTCAGATTATAAACCAGATTTGAAGCAGTATTTCACACAATCAGCGAGAATGCATTCATCATTGATCCCTACTGTAGACACTCTAAAGAAACAACTGATTATTTATGATCAAAAATCATTGGAATTGGCTTCGTGTTCTTCTTTGTCTTCAACATCTCATGCATTCGTCGGCGCAATTAAAATCCCAATAATAGAATTCTCACAGAAAACAACAATCCACAAATACGATGTCCAAATTGGCTCAATCAATCATATTTTATTTAACAAATATTTCCAGATAAACAACAAAAGTTTCGAACAGAAAGTTATAAACGAAGTAACAGGTGAAGTTGTTAAAATTAAATCAAAAGCATATGATACTGTCACCTCACTTCCTCTCTACAATCCAAACGAATTCGTTGTGATGCCTTCTGTTTTAGCTAATTACTTCGAAACAGCTTTAATAGATGAATTCAGGTCAAATATTTATACAGAATGTTATATTGCTCAGCTTTTGAACTGCGGAAACAAATTCATCGAAGTCAACAAATTTTTCAACATTGAAACAGATGAAGATATTATTATTATGATGATTCACTTCCTGACAATCTCTGAGCCATTGAATCCAGACATTGTCGATTTCAAATTGAACTTACTTGCAAAGCAAACTGTTGTTTCTTCATCAATAGATCAGTACACTTTTGCTGCAAGATCAATTTTCAATTATTACTCGAGCACGAACCAAATTTCTAAAATGATTGAAACAATGATGAAAATATTCAAAGACATGACGAACTCACAGAATTGGCATTATGCGCTAGACACGCATCCAGACGTAATGTTCTTGAAATCTGAATACAACCAGCAATCAATATCACTCAATCATCCATGGCTAGCTTTGTTAACAACAGGTGAAGCTTACATAAACTCAAATGCAATCAAAGATGGAACATATTTAATAATAGACGAATACTCAATTAAAGTTAGGATACTCTCAGATGTGTCAACATTAGTAATGATTCCTTTCAATGACACTAAAAAGTTCTTGGGAACCTTCGTTGAATTCGCTGTTTTGTTCAAATATTTGGTGTTTTTACTTGCAGAGAATATTAACATTGCACAAGAACTCAGGAAGAGTGTTTATTCATTAGTTTTAGATTGTATCATGTTCAAGTCTCCTTTCTTCTGCAGAAACGTGCCAAACGTTTTGAACTTCCTTCAGTACCACATCAGGACAATTTGCTCAGATCTTTGCGACGACTTTTTAGTCAGACTGAATATTTTCTCATCATATTATTATAATTCAGCCAAAAACTTGCCAGATTGCATCGGAAGTTTCTTGGATGATCATCAAGCATTATGGGATGAGAGAGTTTTAGTTCCATTAAGAGCAGCATTCCCAGAATTCTTGACAGAATCAGATAAAATGTCAAATGCGAAAGATAATATTCAGCCATGTTATCACCTGCCTTCCAACATGTTGATTAACAGGCCAAGACAACAGGTTAACATTGTCAGAAGATTGCTTCAGCGAAGAAAAGACATGATCGCTTATCCATTCCATTTATTGATAACGAGCTGGGTTGAAGCAAATCAGCAGTATCCAAATTACTCGCTGAAATCATTGAACGATAACACGATTGTTTTAACATTCACACATTATGTACCTGTTTCATTCAAGATTCTACCGTTGACACCAAATGAAAATGTCAAGGAAGTCATGGTATTAAATGAAGGCGGCCAAGTCGATAGATATCCAGTGACAGAAATTCCAACGAACGGTAAGAATTCGCTGACATTGAAGAGCTTGAGCTGGTCGTGGCATATGATTGATTTCACGATTGTCACAGTCAAATACTCGGAATCAGCTGATGCTTTCATTGAAAAGCAGAGAGACAAGTTTGTCACAGACATGATCAAGTTCGCGTTGCATTTCGATAAATACGTCGACAACCAAATATTATCTTTGTTGCCGCAAGCATTATATCAGAAACGAACTCTTAACATAAACGATATTGTTCCAGAGTTATTCGCAAAGACAAGAATATCAGAAGACATGGCGTTTATAATATTAAGGGCGAGGGTTATGCTTATCGTCAACTGGCTCGTTTACACGAAAGAAATAACATTTGGAAAATTTGATTCAAACGATTATTTGATCGATTTCATTGCTATTCCATTAAAGATGATCAAATTCTGGGAATTAATCAACTCAAGTTCAGTAACGAATATCATGCAGATAGAAATAGACAGAAAACAGGCTTATGAGTTGAGAACGAATGCAATAGCGAACTACGAAGTTTCCATCATCGCACAATTAAGCAAATACTCGCAGGTACCATTAAACAGGACAAAAGAAAGACCATGGCGTGTTAAATTCACTGGAGAACAAGCTATTGACGCTGGTGGACCAAGCAACGAGCTATTTTTCGAAGCGGCAGCAGATTTCTGCAGCCCCAACTGCGGACTTGTTATTCAAACGCCAAACGGAAGAAACGGAATTGGCCAGTTCAGAGAATCAGTCATACCTTTCCCGAATACTAAAGTCAAGAACTACTCGCTGAAATATAATGTTGCTGGCGCAATCATAGCTATGTGCATAAGAACGTCAATTGTCCAGGACTTCAATTTCCCTCCTTTAGTTTGGGAATATTTGACGAAGCGAAAGTTCGACATCAAACTACTCTACGACATCGACCAAAACTTCAAGGTTTTGATGGATTCATTGAGCGAAGCAGCTAAGCAGAATCTGGATCAGTTCGCCTTCTCACGCCAGTTCAACTTGAAGTTTGTCATCAATAACATAACAGGACAAGAATGCCCACTTGTTGCAAACGGAAGAAACATATCTGTGACGGCCGAAAATGTTATGAAATACATCGTTTTAGCTAAGGAATATCGCATCAATGAGCTTACTACATACTTGGACATGGTTTACAAAGGAGTCTGGCAGAACTTCAATTTCGATCCTCCTTCATTCCTAGACGCGTTCACGCTTCAGTACGCTGCATGCGGAGAGAGCGAAATATCAGCAGAGAAGTTTAAGAGCATTCTCGTATTCTCAGGCATCTATGACTTCCAGAGGAGGTGGTTCCTCAATGCTATTTCTAGGTACAACACTGAAGAAAGAATTGCATTGTTCAAGTTTGCTACAGGAAGAAGCAGACTTCCTATTGATAGCTCAGGCTTCACAATCAAAGTCGATTCTAGCTCTGGCAAGGATCTAATGCCATCAGCATCAACCTGCTTCAACCAGCTCCATCTCCCAACTTATACATCAGAAGAGAAACTCTATACAATGGTCAAACTCGCAGCACTTTACTCAGGAACAATGGAACTCCTTTAATTTATTACTTTTATTTTCATTTATTTTATATTGTTATAAATACGTGTGTTTATTTTATTATTATCTTTTTTATGTCTGTAAATAATTTTTATGATAGTGTCGACAACACTAAAGTATGAAGATACTAACCTTAGAATTAATAATTGAGATTCTATTTGTTACGGTTAACGCTTTTTATTAATGACATAGTTATACAAAAATATGTCGATTAAAATGCGTCATATATTATTTATTCGCGTGGGAAGACTTTTACAAAGGTAGTGAGCCTGATGATGTTATTACAGATAGTTCTCAGCCAATACCGAAAAATGAAAAAGAAAGATATTACGTAAAAAAATGCATTTTTATTGACGAAACGAATAGCGCTGTCAGTATTTCAACATCTTCATCATCTACTAAAATGCTTGTTGAAGACACTGCCTTCAGTAAATGCTATTCATCAAATGGAGCAGCAATTATGTTTGAATCGAAAGGACAGCTTAGCCAACAAAGAGTTTGCAGCTACAGATCAAAAACATCAAATGATGGAATATTTTGCATGATCACATCTCCATCAATGATTTATTTATTTGATTCTTCGATATCACTATCTGGGAGTGAATCTAACACAGGACAGAGAAATGTTTATTTAAAAGGAAGTGTCAACATTTCTTCTATTAATATTTCTCATGCTAAAACTAAAGGACGATGTATATTTGAATTTAATCCGATACAATCAGAATCAATAACAATTTATTCAACTTTTTCAAATAACACCCAAAATAGTAGTCCATATTATTTTTCTTTCATGAATGGCCCGTCTAACATTCAATATAAAATGAAGTGTTGTAACTATTTGGACAATAAAGGATTCTATTCTTCTAAGTTAGTAACAAGTGAAGGATTAACATCGGTTTTTTCAAATTGCAGCTTCCTAAGAAATAGTCCACATGAATATCGATTTTATAAAGCAAGCGGCAGCATGACGATAGAATATTGTTACATAACAGACAATTTAGCAGATAATAATTCACCGACCTATACTAATAATTTGACAGCATTTTACACAGCTTTTCTCTCACATTTATCATCCAATTCATGTGAAGCAGAAAGAGCAGCAATATTTTCGATAAAGAGAATAATTGAAAAGCAAGAAACATTTGACAATAATATAGGAATCAATGGGTTTTTAATGTATGAAGTTTTTACTTGTAATGAATGAAAAATTATCACTTCTAATATTTCCTCATTGATTAAAAATAAAAAAAATGCGTTATCAACATTTATAAAAAAATAAATATTATTATATATTATCATGATACTTTACTACAATTAACAAAGGTCTGACATTTATTGTATCTCAAGAAAAATCATACAATAATTTGTTTAATTTTCAAGATTTTTATTAACGTATAGATTGAAATCATTTAATCAATTTTCTAAAGGTATGTGGCCGAGCTGATTACAAATATATAATGCTGTGTTTCCATGTTTATCTTGACGGTTAACATCAGCACCTTTTGCTATTAAAAGACGAGCAATATTAATTGAACCATGAATAATACATAGCATTAAAATAGTATATCCTTTTTCAACATATTGATTAACATTCAATTCACTATTTTCGAGGGCAAACAAAATTACTGACGGATCATCATCCATTATTGTTTGATCAATTGATATTGCTTTGTTTTCTGACTCGATTTTCCTCTTGATTGTCAGGTTGTTGTTGTTCATGAAATCCATTTTAAACTTGTCTGTTTCTGAAAATTCAGATTATGTTGAATTATTTTTTTTATCAAAAACTGTGCAACATTTTTTGTGTTGAAATAATGTGCAATGGTCAGCCGAAATAATTCTCTGTATCAAAGTCACATGAGCAATTCACTAGGAACTTAGCAAATTGAAGGTTGTTGTGTCTTGCAGCAAACATCAAAGCTGTGTTTCCTTGCTTGCCTTTTAGTTCAATTTTGAGAGATTTGTATTGTTTCAATTGAGTTTTCACTAATAAATCTGCAAATCTTAGTGAATTGAATTGTACACAATGCATCAATATTCGTCTTTCGTCTGCATTTAATAAAATCTCTGCAATTTCGAGATAATCATATTGAGCTGCAATGTGGAGCCGCGTCACATCATTTTTATCCATAATTTTGATGTCAGGAGTGAAGAAAAGCCTTCGTTGTTTTTCTCATTTATTATTTTGTCTGCCTTTTCAAGTTCTCTAAAATAATTTTTGTTCTTTGATTAGAATTTAATTGAGAGCAGAGCGAATTCGCAGTATTTCCATATTTATCCTTATTCATTAAACTAATACCATGATCAATTAATATTCTTGCTGCAGTAAAACAGTTATATAATGCACATTTCATTAAACAATCCTGGCCATCTTTATCCTTGAACACCTTTTTCAAGCTAATTTCTGCGGCTTAACCCCATCACTACTGTTTAATAGTAAAACTTTGGTTTTTAATATTTTCTGAACAACACAGTGATAATCTTATATAATTGTCGAATAAGAATTTAATATCACGACCTAGCCCATTTGTGGAATCTGCCGTATAAGAAAACAGAGATGGATTCTTCTGGTTAATCCAGTAAGACATCCATTAACATTTGGTAATAATTTCATATTCCAACTTTTGAAAATAGTGATGTTGGAAGAACTTAAAACTAATTTTTCTAACTCAAATATTTGGATTTGAATCCAGGCTTTTATGTCGAACCTATTTATATGTCTGTGAAAGAAAATTATTTCATAAACTATATTCTTAAATATTTCTAGATATGTAGAAACGGAGATAGAAATGATGAGCTTTATAGTATAAATTTAATTAATGTATTAAATTATTAAATTAAGATAAAAACTAAATAATATAAGTAAGTATTCATGAATATTGGATTATGTGGGATGCACGTCTTATACACCCACTTGAACCCTGTATCAAAAACCAATTCTCCAAATATTTCAACTGATGTTAAACACCAATAATGGTTACCATCAGCATTTTGACCAAGTATTCGAAAATTAAAAGATCGACACTTCATAGTATTGTTGACAGCAAATGTTTCATTAGCCCAATTAGCATTAATTCGTTCATTGTTCGTAACATTCTCTAATGATATCCATTCACGATCAAAGCACGATATTGTCCAATTCCTTGCAAAATATGATTGACTATAAGCCGAAACTTGGAAAGTATAATTTGTAAGGTAGATCGAAGCATTGTTTGCAACATTAATAGTAAAACTTTGATTTTCTATATCTTGTGAACACCACAGAGAATCTTTAATATCGTTATCAAATAAGTATTTGATATCACGGTCCCTTCTGTATGTGGAATCTGCAGTGTACGAAAACAGAGATGGATATCTCCTGGTTAATCCAGCAAGACATCCATTAACATTTGGTAATATTTTCATCTTTCGTCATTTCAACGAGATAAGAAAGAACGAAAAAACCTCAAAAATGAGATTAACAAAAAACTAACCATAATATTTGATATTTCAATGCGAAATCTATTTCTGGTGGTTTCACAAACCCAATTTTTTTGACAATTAAAACAAAATCTTTGACAAATAAAACTCAATTTTTGTCATCCACTTTTAATTTTCAGCATTAAGGAATCAATATATAAGTTGTTTAACAACTGCTTCACTTCGGGCGTGAATTGATGAATAAACCAAAAAACCATGAATAATTTATAAAAACGCAAATTTAAAAAAAATAAAATACAAACAAAAGTAAATGTGCTGAAGATCATGCCATTTCCATCGCTGCTGGCAATACTGTTGGTGTTGGAAGGACATAATCCATTATATCATCATATGCATCTGAATTAGCAACAAAGGAGAAGCCATCGAATGCATTTGCTCCATTCACTGGAGTACCTACAGAATCTTCCGTTGGTTCATCAAGAAACTCCTTTTCGAAATTTGTTGCCTTATTATAATCGAGTACAACTGGCTTGAACTCATGCGGAATTTTACGTTCAAGGACATCATTGAAGTTGATTCCGTTGAAAAATGGATGGTTAATTAAATACTTCATGTCTTTTCTTTCTGCTGGGTCTTTGTTGAGCAAGTTGGAAATAAGGTCAATTTCAACCTGTTGCGCATCTCCTGGGAATGAAACAGGATCATTAATGATCATATCAAATAACTTGTCCATGTTATCATCGCTCCACGGTGGCTTGCCATATAAGAGGTTGTATGCCAAAACTCCTAATGCCCACCAGTCAATCTTCTCTCCATATTTTTCTCCCTTGATAACTTCTGGGGCAATGTATTCGGGAGTGCCACAGAACGATGTTGTGCCTTTTGAGTAAGCAATGTTCTTGACAAGACCGAAGTCTGTGAGCTTAATACAGCCTTCTGAATCCAAAAGGATATTTTCTGGTTTAAGATCTCTGTAAATAATACTTTTCTGGTGGATGTAATCTAAGGCTAAGGCGAGTTCTGCCATGTAAAGGCGGATATCGTGTAGCTTAAACTTTTTCATATTATTAAAATGAAATGCCATATCGCCACCAGGAACATACTCGAAGCCCATATATACCTTAGTGGCGTTCTGGAATGCGAAGTAAATTTTGACAATGAAAGGATGATCAATTTTCATCAGGACGTTTCTTTCAGCGACGACAGTTGCGCATTTGTGAGCCTTTACTAAGCGATTTTTATGAACAGACTTAATAGCGAAGACTTGTCCACTGTTTATTTTCTGGCAGAGAGAAACTTTTCCGTAGAATCCTCTACCGATGACCGATAATACGTTGAAATCATCCATCGTAAGATGAGGTGTTTGCATTGTCATTGCCCTGATAGTTGTTACCCAGTTATTAAGCAAGCTAGAGTCATCATCTGCTAATCTAAGGAGCTTAAAATTGGGTCCAGCTATTGTAAAATACGGATGTTTCGAATCTAGATTGATATTGCATTCTGTCTCGCTGGTAATTGTTAGGTTTCGATCAAGTTTTTGTCGTGCAATATCATGATATATCTTCAATTTCATCTCCTGGATGATAAGAACGCAGAACCTTTTGTGCCAGAAGCCCATTTTTGATTCTTTCATGGTAAAAAGATGACTGATTTCTCCTATTTCAGATTCTTCATTGTGCATTAAAAAAATGTAAAATTGAGGTTATGTAAATTTTTTTTTGCTTCAATCGGGAGAAAATTATTAATAAACACATAGGGACCAAAATCATGTTGTAGGTTTGACAATATAGAAAAAATTGAATATTGATTATTGTGAAAGACTGTCAATAAAATCAGTGTTTTTATACAATAATGAATCCATTTAACAATAAAATTGTATTCTATCAATTTTTGAAAACAAATCGGTCATTATTATATAATATCATATGATTATTATTATAACTGTAAATATAATATTTGTCACCTTTCAGAAAAGTGCACGGACATGTAAACCATTCAATATTTTAATAGTTTACACTCAAAACACTCTGAAACGACGAGAAAAACCATTTTAAAATATCAATACATAATGTACGGATCATGAAACACAAAGTGCCTAATGAGAGAAACAGAATTATATTTGTTTCATCAAAATATTGGGAATAGTATGTTTATTAGTTGCCATTTCATGATTTTACAAAGATGCAGTTTTGGGAATAGAGAATTTAAAATTTTGAAAAGCCATAACGATAATCCCTTCCTCAATTTTGAAAATTTGTCAAATTCAGAACAATTCAAATCTCGTCAATAATTTAAACCATACTGCTATTCATATAAAACATATTTTTTTGTTGTTTTCAAATTGAATAAAAATATCTTCTTACATATGTCAATAATATTGCTAATATTTAAACTATTCTTTCTCGGTTTCTAAAATTCTCTAACGGAGTTACAATTTTCATAACAATTTAGTTCAACTCAAATATGAATAATTTATATATTACTAATTCATATTTTAGTAAAATTTCTGCGAATTAATAAAATTTTAAAAACTTGTTTGGCAAAAATAATGTATTGACTATATATAATCAAATTATGCAAAATCAGAAAATAAGTTTGTAACGGTTTTATTTTCCCTTTCAATTTCAGAAATTCGAAAAATTCTGATATGATGAAATCCGCTTGGTTTGAACATTCTCCGTTGCATTCTTTTCCACGCTTTAATGCAATGATAGTGTTTATTTGATCTATTTCTTCTTTTTTACAGTCAAGATTCCCCAATATCGGATATCAACCATGATTACTCGAAAACCTCATATTTATTCCATCAATACATGCTATATACGTCGATAAAACCGCAAATTCCATAAACATATTTTTTCCGAAATTGAAAAACCATGGATAATTCATGTTTTATTATGATATTAGCTATATTTATGTCTGTAGAGTTATATACCTTTTCCTTTTCGATATTGACTGTGAGATTTTTTTCAACATTTAAAATTTTTGACGGTTTTTCCATATTTGGTCGCCACCTTTTAGATATATGGACTAAGACAAACCTTATTAAATGGAAACTACAAAATCTAATTTTAATCGTCTAAATTTCCGATCATCTCAGGAATTCACGCAATTTTAACCCGTTATAAGACATAATAAATCTCTATAAAGTCATAATATTTAAGCAATTTGATGAAAAAACAGAGATTTTTGAATTCAAATTTTATATCGTTTTTAAAAACTAAAAATTCAGCCATAAATTTTTCTTTATGAGTTACTTAGGAAATATAACATCTATTACTGGACTATTTATACACTTGGATATATAGTTAAGATTTGATGAATTAATATGAGTAATTCTGGATTATTTTTCTATACCAAATGCTTCATATATGCGTCCAAATACTATTTAAGTTGGTTTAATTTCTTTAATTCATTACATAAATAAAGGACAGTTTGCAACTTGTCCATTCCAACGTTGACTTAAAATGCCTTGAGGAAAATCATCCACAACTACAATATTGTTATTATTCAGATTTTTGTAAAGATTTTTATTAATTGATTGGAGTTGAAAATTCCAGATTTACAAAAATATGTTACGAAAATGTATTATATGTTCATCGCTATCACAATTATCTTCTCAAATTAATTTTTTGATTTATTTTGGCTTATGGCTTTCTAATTGATGTGTTGGTGTTCTTATGATTGTTTAATAGTTTTTCAAGTATAAGTCATGTCATGACACCCTGCACTTAAAAATTTGAATTAATCAATAAGAGTTTCTAAATGATGAAACAGAATATCATCCTATTTATACGAAGTCTCTGGTATTAGTTGTATTATCGCATGGAGGAAGTTTCTATTTTGGGAATTTTATTCTATCTTTTGTGTGCATACATAATTCTTAGACATTTTATGATTTGAAACTACTGATATTTTAGGATATTTTTTGAATAACATAGAAATCATTGAAATCCAATATAGCAATTTTTATATTCTTCATTACATTTCATAGGAATGTTTATGTTAATTGCTTCCAGACTTCGATATCTATATAATATTAACAGTTTTAACTTAAATCAAATGTAGGTTGTGAATTATAATTTGCACAAATTGTTTATTACAACAATGTCATAAAATATAATTATCTAGTATTTAAGGTAGTGATAGCAGATTCTAGTAAAGCATAAGATATTTGTGATGAAGCAAAACTTTCTTGATTGAAAATTTGCTGTGTGAAAGGGAATATTGCATGACAATATTGAGTGCTTAAATGAGGAAGATGATTCACAAAATATTTAACAGTAGTTTTACTATATGGATCTGGTGTGTAACATTGTTCAATAGTCCAAATATTAGAGACCACTATCCAAAAAATATCATTTATATATAAATTGTCCAAAAAAGAACAATATCCAATTTGCATATTTTTAGAATTACTAATAAATATAATTCCATGATTTTGTTTACCTGTTGCATTGTTTCCTAAATAATTGCATCTAAAAATCCTTTGATTTGAAGATAAGTGATGAAGAGTAATTCCAAAGTTCTCAGATGTATTATTACAAATAGTCGAATAGTTTATGATATTTAAATAATTTGAATTATACAAACATTTTACAGCGCTTGATCTATGACAGTCATTATAAGAAATATTTGTCGAATCAATGATTTGTTTACCGCGTTCATTATACAGCGTACTGCTAAAACCTTGACTTTTCGTAATCGAGCTTTCAATGACAAAATTTTCTTCAGTTGTTTTAACAGCTGAATGAGCTCCTACTAAATTCCCATTAGTAGGTATAATTGAACCAAAACTGCAAACACGATATTGGATGCACAATTCATTTTCAATATAAATGGATCCTCCATTGATATTCGAACTGCAGTTCTCAAATAATGTATTTGCAAAAATTACATTTTTTCCATCGTTATTAGCTATATTCAGCGCAGTAGCATTTTTAATGTTTTTATAAACATTATTTAATATAAGATAATCGCCTGCCTCATAAACAAGCCGATTCTTTTGACAAATAACAGAAGGTTCAGTATCTTCATTTACAAATCTATCCCAGATTTGTTCACCTCTATGCAAAAAAACGAGTAAGTTTGTAATCAGCCTCTGAACAGGCTGATTACAGAGGTTGGACTACATTTTAATTTTGCCACTTTTATGTCTTGATTCAATTTTAATTTTCAATAAAACCGTTTCAATAGAAAAAAAAGCTGCCAAAACAATATTATTAATAGGATTGATCATTAAACGATAAAAAACAATCTTTATTCAAATTCCATCATCATCTGCATTAGAATTATCGCCACTGTCTGGCATGTCACATAAATCTGCAGCTATTCTCAACAATTCTGCACAATATTTTCTTCCATTCTTCACAGCATGCTGTAATGCTGTCATTCCTGTAGAGTCAGTGATGTCTAAGTTTATTTTCAGATTTCTTGCAAGGGTTCTGATTGATCCAATTCTTCCTTTAATTGCTGCAACAATCAAAGCTGTTCGTCCATATTTATCTTGTATGTTCAAGTCAGTTTCATCTCTTAAAGTTAGCATGTGACAGATCTCTGAATTGTCAGCTAAAACAGCTTTATGCAGTGGAGTCTGCCCGAAAGCATCTTGAGCGTTAATGTCTGCATTTCCTGGCTGTATCAGAAAACATGCCATTTCAAATCTTCCACTTTCACAAGCAATATGTAGTGGAGTGCGTTGATTGTGATCTCTCATATTTACGTCCAAATCTTTCGATCTGTATTGATACATGATGTTGCCTAACTGATAATGTCCATATCTTGCTACATAATGCATTGGAGACCATCCTATTGCGCTCTGCATGTTGACTAGTGTCTTGGGATGTGTTGTCAAAAATTTCAAGATGTCAATGTGAACGATTCTATTTTGTTCTCGAATGTAAACTTCCAATTTAACTTCACTTCCTTGCTCGCTTTTCACCATATTCCTGACAAAGTGTGTTCCACAAGAATCAGGATTTCTCGTTGCTATGTGGATTGGTGCATCACCTTCATTGTTAAGAACATTAGGATCAATTCTCTCTGATGCACAAAGTGCTTTAACAACATCAAGACAGTTGTCAAGAGATCCAATGTGTAATGCTGTGTTTCCTTCAGAATCTTGAGCGTTCAGATCAAGCTTATCTGATATCATCAAAGTGACAATACTAGTAGCATCACTGTTCTTAGCTGCAATAAGTAAAGCAGTGTTTCCTTCTTTGTCACGTTTGTTTATATCCAAATCGGGGCAATTTAGAAGTTCGTGAATTATTGAGAAATGTCCACTTTTTGCAGCAATGATTAGTGAGGTCCTTCCTTCACTATCGGCTGCATTGACATTTAAAGTTTTCTTGGAGATGAAATAGCTGAAGACTTCTCTGCTGCCGACATTTGCCGCATATCTGAGATTTTCTTCATCAAAAGAAACTGAATTGTTTTCAACCAAGAATTTTAATAATCGTATATTATTACTTGAAACTACGTTTTGCAAAATCGTTCCATAAAGATCCGAAACAATTGTCAAATCATGAACATGTGATCTATAAATGTGCTGGAATAAGCTATAATGATGGAAAAGCGCTGCAATGTGAAGAGCATTTGAAAAATCGCAATTTTTGTTTTTGACAATGTTGAAACATTCAATTGAATTTCCAGCAACGCAGAAATCGATTAAACCATTTCCTTTGTCATCTCTGAGACTTATATCAGCACCTTTTTCTAATAAAATCTCTAAACAGTCAGAAGAATTAAAATATGCAGAATATTGAATCAATGTTGGATGATTTTGAATAAACCAGCATGGCTCGAAGCAATGAGGCTTAATTCGTTGATTAACATCAAAGTTTGGCTTGGAAACAATTTCTTTTAGTTTTGTATAGTTATTTGTTCTAATAATTTTTTCGATGCTGTTTTCATCGATAATTGTCTTCATTTGCTGGTTCCATAGCTTCCAATTATTTTCTTTAAGCTTTTCGAAATTGTCCAAAAGCTCAGCAAAATGAGATGGAAGATGTCCAGAAATATTTTCGTAATCTACGATAGAATGTAAGTGCCAGAAGAATGTAGGATCACCAACGAGTATTTGTGGTGCAAACCATTCGAACATCCTGCATAAATGATATCTTCTTGATGAACAAGTCTTCCAAAAATTATTAATAACAACTACCAACATTTTGAGATCAAGGAGGCCAATATCGAAACACTGTTTTAAGAAGCATAATCGACAAGAATGTAAAACAGAATTTGCATTTGCTAAATGTGAGTAAATTCCCCATTTGATTAATGCTCTGCACATCATTTTCTTTTCTTCTGGATTGTTATTTATTAATTCTGCTGTTAATTTCGCAAGTTGAGGAATCGAAAGCGGCTGATATTCGGCTGCAAAGTATATATTTGAAATGAATTGGTTGAAGTAATGAACATCTTTGTAGTAAATTGATTCTTTTAATATTGGAATCGAATATTCGAATTGTGTTGCCTTCAAATTCATCAGAAGGTTCTGTAATTGCGTGATATTTTCGATCTCTGTCTCCTCTTGTTCGGTTGTTAAAGGAACATTTCTCAGAGGCTCGAAAAAATCACGCATATTCATTCTTTTTATTTTTGAAAATTTCACTTCTAATTTCTTTTTGTTTTTAGTCATATATTATCCAAAGTTCACTTTTTCTCATATAATATAAGAAAAAAGTCAAACTTATTTTCAAATCTTCATTTCTTTAGCAAATGCAATAATATAAAGTAGCCATTCGAATTAACTACTCATAGACTTCATTATATTCTTTTTAAAAGTCACAGTTTCAAACTCATTTATAAGAAAAATTTTATTCATTGTCCAAATGCTTTATATTGCAAGATTTAAATATACTTGTCGCAGAGATTTTGTATTTAATAAGAAAATTTATAACCAACAAATCAATATAAAAATTGAATAATAATAAGTTAATAGTCTGACTTAAAGACTG
Organism: Trichomonas gallinae; assembly: GCA_008369845.1. Classification (NCBI taxonomy): domain Eukaryota; phylum Parabasalia; order Trichomonadida; family Trichomonadidae; genus Trichomonas; species Trichomonas gallinae. Next base: position 40,680 of record MRSU01000590.1, read on the forward strand.
AGTGAGTATAATTTGTTATAGTAAATACAGCAATTGTTGATATGATAAATCAGTCTGAAATTTGACTTTCGATTGCTTTAAGAATTGCTTCGTATTCTTTAGCTTCCTCCGGATCAATCGGATCATCATCGTCTGAACTTAATTTATCCATAATTTCTTTAACGGATTTATCCAAAAATTGAGATTCTGCTGCGTAATTTTTATCTTTTAACGTTTGAGATTCCTTTCTGTCGAAAATTAATTTGTGTTCAGCCTTTGGACCAGGCTTAAGCGGTACAAGCTCTTCCTGGTTTTTATCATTCATGCAAAGTGAACAAACTGCACCCATTTATATATAATTTTGACAAAATTTATTTACGTGTCAAAATAATAGTTTTGAATTTTATCAAAACAAAAAGTGAGTTTCTAAAGGTTTGAGACAGATAATAACCACAAAAATGAACATAAATTTGCTAAATAAAGCTACATTCTAGTTTTTATAATTATTTATCTATAAATACATTTTAATGATTATATTTTTCATCATATATGAATCAAAATATCTTTTATTTTTCTAATATTAAAGTTGTAAGATTTATTAGTGATATACATATTCAATAGAATTAAAGATATTAAAAAAATGTTAAAATTGAACACTATTAGTAAGTTTTTAAATGATAAAACGATATTCATAACATTACAAATAATAAGGTATAAGACATAACAAATCTATAAATTAGAGTCTTCTTCTTGTTGTTGATTAAATTGCTGATATTCTTTGATAGCAGCTTTCAGTTGCTGATTAGCAGCAATTAGATCTTTTCTTTCTTTATCAGCTTTAATGAATTCTTGTTTCATTACAGTTAACGCTTGTCTGAGGGTATTAATCGAATTGTTGAGATCTTCTCTTTCTTTAATATAATTAGCATTACACTCATCTATCGCATCTGCACGTTGCTGTAAAACGGCAATTCTCGCTTGCAAATCTTTAATTGTTTGATCTTTAGCTTCAAACTCATGTCTATGTACTACTCTTATCTCTGATTTACTACTAAATTCCTTTTGCATCGAAATTATTGTGGATTGCATTAATTGCAATTGTTGAGGTAAAGTAAGTTCATCGATATTATCTGTGAATCCTTTAAGAGATTCGGAGAGATCAGTACCATATTCCTTTTCTTTCATAGAATTCTCTAAAACAAGAAGAGTCTGTAATATTTCATTGCACATTTGACGATTTTGAACGGCTGATGACTGGTTTTCTTGTGATATTTTTACCATTTCTTCTTTTTCTTGTTCAACTTTCTCTTTTTCGTTCTGGTAATTTTGAAGTTCTTTTTGTAAATTGATTAATTGTGTTTTAAGCATCTCTATTTCACGCGATTGCTTAAATATTTTTTGAGAAATTTCTTTTGATGGCGAAATAGTGTTTGATGTTAGTGATTGGATGTATTTTTGACAATCTTCTCGAAATTTCGAATGCGTTGCTTTCAAGACAGTCAATTCTGCAGTAAGATCTCGAATTGTCTGATATAAATAGGCGTTTTCAGCTTCAAGGGTTGCATTTCTATCTACTATTTGTTGTATTTCATCATTCATTTTCAGATTTTATATCGTTTAGATATTTTTTTCACTTTACAAATGTTTACATGTCAAAAATATTTTACATAATTTACATGACAAAATAATTTGATTTATGCCATGTAAAATTGCTTTACAAAAATTACATGTCATAAATATTATCATTTGTTGATTTATAACAATTCATTCATCGATTTAAGTTTTTATGTCATAGAAATCAATATAGTTCATTTCAAAGAAGCTATTTTTGGATTAAGAAACAATATTTGGCGAAATAAGTAATTATCTCATCAAATATAATTTTTAGCAGCTATAATTTCCATAGAATAATTATTTTGATTTTTTAATATTATATTTCATTCAGTATTTTGTGATTAAGCAAAATTCAAATGTCAATATTATTTTCATATTATGTAATGAATTTTGGATGATCTTATATGAATCCTGATGTAATACTTTACGTATAGACTTCAAAGATAACCTTTAGTGGTAATTATCAAAATATAGAGAATTGAGCGATTTTATTAAGTAAAGTTAATATGATATCCTGTGCATTATTGCAAAATAGTTTCTTAAGCGAATGACTCCTTGACTGACTCTAAATATGTATTAGCAGCTGGAACAAGGCGGGCTGTTGTAGCTGGGAGATCGAATGTGAAAAGAAGAACGATTGGCTTCTTTCCTTCAGCACGCTGGCTCTTGATGATGCAGAAACCATCTGTCTTCTTTGTATTTGGATCTGCGCGGCCATAAAGGAGACCATCGTAAAAGCGGTGAACATGGAAGTGAAGGCCATTATATGTGACACCAGCCTTAACTGTTTCATCGAAGTCCTTGAACAATCCAAGCCATGTTGTTATTTCTTCTGGCTTGACTTCTGTTGTTGAAAGTAACTGTGTGCCTTCCTCTGTGAAAATTACGAAGTTTGTCCACTCTGGGTTAGCAGTTTTGATCTGTTCAACTGTTGGTGCAGACATTTACAAGAAATGTTTATGTGAATTTACATCATTGATAAAATTGAATGGTGTATGATCCAAATTTTATCTAATTTTTCAATATTATTTATCTATAACATATGATAATAAATATTGCTAAAGTAGGGGATTTGTAAATACTTCAAATTAAATCATTAAATTTTAAGCCATGGGAAATTGAGATTATAATATCTAAAATGCATATATTCCAGATTCACCATCAAAACTTGTTATTTCACTGTCATTAATAAAATGTTGATAAGCTATTTCTGCCTCTGATATTCAACCTACATAATCTACTACTCTTTAATATATATTATTCATAGTCTCATATAAGGATTTTTAGTATTGATCACACTTGAACTCCTAATATGTTGATATCAACGAATTATATGTTCTATATTTTAAAAATCATCTCATATTTTCTTGGTAAACTATGAAAAATGGCTATATTCGAATAGTTTATAATTCAATAAAATAAATTTGCGAAGAAAAACATAAATTTTATGATAGTTAACAAGTGTAACACAATGACTTATTGATAAAGTATTTTTCGATCATTGGTAAGTTTTAACATAGCGTTCTCCATAGAGTTTGATTTCTGGGATGCATGTTTGTGAAGAGTTTCCATGGTTTGATTTAACATGGATTTCAAACTCACGGAACCAAATTGATTCTACCGAAATATTGAATCCTTGATTTGCTTCGATTGGGAGAGTATTGTAAGTAATTTTAGGATCTCCATCACGCATCCAGTAGATAGAAATGTCTTTTGGATTGCAATTTTCTTTAGAAATGCTTGGGTAAGATAATGTTGAAATTCTTGTTCTTGTATCAGCTCTAAATGAAGCAATAGCGCTTTTACCTTGAATTCTCCACTTTCTAGTATTGTCTAATGGAATTGTAGCAAGTGGAGCTGTAGGTCTTGCTAATTTAACAATATCTTTAAAGATTGAGGATGAAATTGTTTGTGAAGGTGACTGAAGTTGAATTAATGAGAAGGATTTGTACTCATCGTTGCGGAAGTAATCATTAACAGAATTCTTAATCATCTGAGCTATATTAACTTTAGCTGGCTTTGGCTTGTGATTTTTCTTAATATTGGTGACATTCTTTTTAACATTTTGGACCGATTTGTTAAGCTCTTTGATCGAATTAATCAAATTTTTAGATTCATCAAGTATTTTATCGAATTTTTTAGAATCATAAAGTTCATTCACTTCAATCATTTTGTCTTCGTTCTGTTTTGTAACTTCATCGTAGGAAGGCTCATTAGAAAGAACCAAGGAAAGGAAAACGAAAATCATTTAATAATTTTGACAAATAATATTTTACATGACAAATACAATTTTACTTGACAAAACATCATAAACGACAAATAAAAATTTACATGACAAATAAAATTATTTGACAAATAATTTTTTACATGACAAATACAATATTACATGACAAAAAAGAAGCAGTTGCACAACACAATCCAAGCAATATTGGAACTAGAATAGTAAATTTTAATAACGTAACAATGTCAGGTTTTAACGATGAGAGTTTGAACTACTTTCAGTAGATTTTGAGTGTCTCTTGATAAATTTGTCAATTAATTTGTGTAAATTAACCAGCAAATTTTAATTGGAATTCTCATCATCAGTTATTGATTTTTGGAGGGCAACACTTCTTGTCTTTAAATTAATGACTGTTGAACACATTGGTTTCATAAGATTAGACTCCCTTCTTAGGATACATATAAAGCTAAAACAGTATCAAGAATTAGATGTCAAAAAAGTTAAATTTATTTGTCAAAATATTTATTTAGTTTATTTGACAAAAAAAAAAACATTGCTGTCAAAATATATTTTTTTTTAATGCAAACATTTACTGAAGTTCTGGATAGATGTCTAACTCCAAGCCACTACATTCAGTGGGCACGCGAGTTCCTCCAGTCCAATGGCTTTACAGAATTAAACGAAAAAGAGAATTGGACTAAAATTCCGAAAAAGTTTTTCGTCATCAGAGACAACAGAGAAATATTCGCCATAAATTATGCAGACTTTTCATCTGGTATCATTACAGCCACCGGATGTGATGCACAATGCTTCAGAGCAAAACCTCGGAGCATTTATTCAGCTTCTGGCGTAGATCTCGTCAGAATTGCTCCATATGGAACATCATCTGACTGGGATCTTTGGCGTGATCGAGATCTTAGAATCGCAGGAAGAGTTCTTTATAAAGATGGAGATAAAGTCAAAAATCAGCTCTATCAGTCAGAAAAATCAGTCGCATACATTGCATCTCTTGCCATCCACATGAACCGTGGACCAGGAGCAACAAAAGAATACAACTTAGAAACTGATTTTAATCCAATTCTCGAATTAACATCATCAGACCCACAAATCTCCAAAGATCACAGCAGTGGACTTGTGAGAATCATTGCTGAAGCTGCTGGAACCAAACCAGAAAATATTATTGATTTCGATTGCCATTTCGTTGATGCTTCGAACTCTTCAGTATTTGGCGTTGACAATTCCATGTACATGGGATCTAGACTCGAAGCATTGCTCACAGCAATCGTTGCACTTCAAGAATTCGCTAAATCAAATCCAACACAAGGATTATTAGGATTCATTGCTTATGATACAACAAAGATCTACGGAAACACACGCTGTGGTCCAAAGTCAACACTTTTGCCATATACACTTAACAGAATTGGAGTTCCAGTTGAGTTTGAATCAAATACATTAATTATTGCTTCCACGGAGATTTCTACTAGCGATTCTCAGCCAGGATCAGGTGTATGCCTTAAGATTGAGCCAGATACAGCTACATCTGTTAAGGGAGGCCCATTTGATATGTTGCAGAATATTATTTCTAAAAATAACTTGGAAGTCAATAAGTTAACACTCAAGAAGGATCCAAACTATGCTACTGGCAGTATTTTGGCACTTGCTGGATACAATGTCGTCAAGATTGGCGTTCCAGTTTACAGCGGAAATGCTCCAAGACAAACCATCACCGGCTATGATTTGTCCAAGCTTTATGAATTCTATGGAAAGGTATACGGCTCTGCAACTCAAGAATAAAGACTTTTTTATAATTTTGAAATTTTATTTTTCCAAAAAATTTCTTTAATCTTCACATTTTAGTTTGCTGACTTACGAAACATATGTAAAATTTGATTAATACATTTATTATAAAGAATTTATTTTATCTCAATCTTGAAAATAGATATTTGTTTCATTGTAAGTTTACATATTAACGAAGATCATCATAACTATAAAATATTTAATAAGATTGCTTTATAATTCATGATTTGTTTATCAAATTTGAAAAAAGCCATTTGAACCACCATAAGTTTACAAATCAATATAAATCATCATGTATATAAAATATCTAATGAGCATGTCTTTATAATTCATAATTTTTATCAATCAAAAATTTTATTTCACAAAATACCAATTTGGATATAGAATTTGAGAGATATAGATATAAAATTCTACATTTCTCTATGTAGATTTCATATAAACCATTTTTTTATTTTTTCTTTTATAAAATTCTAAATTTTGATGAAAAATAAAAGGAATATCATAAATGTATCATGCTTATTCTACTGTTTAAATGCAAAATGTTAAAAAGAATGTTGATCAAAATCACCCTGTTTTAAAATGTCGGACCCTAAAATGTAACAAAAAAATGTCGAAAGAATATCCACCAATATCAAGGAGAGAAGTCATCGACATTTTGAATAAACTCATAGAAAGACTAGAAGAATACATTACAGAGACATTACTAACGAAAAAAGAACAAAATTCTTTCGAAAGAGCATTATTTTCGATTCAAGACGCAGGATCACAAATATTGGCATGTTTACCTTCTAGAAAGAACAATGAAACCTACAACAGGCGTGGATTTAAGAAAGCAAAAATTGAATTTTCTCAATTTTGGTCAAAATTCAAGTTAAAAGTTCAAACAATACAAATGAAAGATCCAGAGCAGCTATGTTTAGATCTAATTCCGGATGTTTTACGTAGATTAGGTTCAGCATTTAACGAAATTATTGATTCTATTCCTTATTCCAACAAAAATGAATTCATAAACTTATCATCTAAGCTTTCAGAACTGTTTTCAGACTTCGAAACTAGATCAAACGAATTTATAGATGCAATTCGAGCTGATCACGAAATTATTGAGAATGCGAAGATATATAAGAAAATTATTAACAGATACAGGCGAGAAGTATTCAAGAATTTCGAACAATTATTTAGAATTCAAGCATTAACGGATGAAGATAAAAGAAATGCAATTAGTGCATATTTAGACAAAATAGAATTAGCTGTTTCATATATTGGAACGACTAAATCTAAAGCATTACCGAAATTTATTGCAGATTTAGAAAAATCATTAAAAGATTTGTTAGTTGAAGAAGAATTAGATGATCCAATGATTAATTCTTTGTTGCCTGGATCATTGAACCATGATTCTCCGTCGAAAATGCTTTCTTCTAAAGTTGAAAAAATTAAATCTGCTCAAAAGTCGCCAAGACAGTCTGTAACAACACGAGACATAACTATGATTGAATCTCGTTCATCTATAATCGATGAGGAGCAACAAATCAAACAATTAACATTAGACGCGATTAGAACAGAAAAAGAAAACCAAGAATTAGAAATTGAACTGCGAAATCTCGAATCATCTAATAATCTATCAAATCTGGATTCATTGATTGAAGAACTGTTGAAACAAAGGATTTCTAAGTTAAATTCACAAATTAACACGATACAAGAGAATATTAAGGCAGCAAATGATAGATTGACAGAAAATAATCAGTCATTCATGCAGCAACAAAAACGTTTACAAGAAGAAGAAAATAAATTATCTGAATTATATTCACAGTCAACAATTTCAGATGGTTCGATCGGAAACAAGCAGCTTATAAAACAGAAACAATCTCTTGAGAAGGAACTTCAACATTTATCGCAAAGATTAGAATCTTTAAAAAATGATACAAGTAATTTCAAAAAGACTTCAGAATCCCTTGTGATTGAGGAATTGTCGATCAGAGATCAAATAAGAAACCTAAAGAACGAAGGAAAAGATCTTGAACTAAATTTAGATTCTTTGCAATCGCAGACATCAATATATTCCAAATATGGAGATGAGATTTTCAATCAAATCACGCAACATATTAACGAAGAATCGAATCAATTATCTTATTTGATTCGTACAAAGTCAGAACTAGAAGATGATATCATACCAGAATTGCAAGAAACATTGAAGATAACCAATAAAGAACTTTCACGCGTTTCAAAACAAATTAATGAGTTGAAACAAAAATATAATTCAGCTCGGATAGAACATTTAAAGAAGAACCTGCAAGAATTACTCGATTAATACTATTTGCTATAGTAAAATTTTTGTGATTTAGTGTCTTTTGATAAATTAGAGTTCAGGTTAAAAAGAGTGTGTTGGCGACCCATAGTGAGAACTGGGTATCAAACCTAAATCAAACATTTTTACAGATATATAATATCATATGTAATGTTGAACACATAAGATTTCGTTATTGGATTATTTGAAATTTTATTACATATTTTGCTTAAATTTGGTGAGTGTAATCTTTAGTGAGACAGTATCTATTAGAAATCAATACATAACTTATTCAAAACATTATTTTTATGCTCAAGAAAACTGAAGTTTCTGTCACTTTACTTACAGAAGTGATTTTTCGTAATATTGCATAACTATGCAATACTAATCATATGAAATTGAAAAGATGTCAAAAAGTAGCAGAAATTCCTTAAGAAAAGTGACTTTTAACGTGCTTGAGGGAGTCGGTTCTTCGCGTTTTAACTTGGTAAATAGCATCTTATTCATATTTAGATCTCATCTTTGCCTTTTCATCGAAAAGTTTCGCCGATACACTTTAGAAAATTATTTTGATTTGTAAACTATAAATTTGACGTTTGTCAAATATTTTGTGTCAGAAAATCTACTAACGTACAAAAATCATGGGTGAGGGAGACCTCACGCCAGTTTTAGTTTACGAGTGCAATGACATTCCTATTGACTCCATTCCACTCGAAAACATAAAATACTTGGGTGTTTCTGTGATGAACTTGACAAATATTCAATTAGTTACGCAACTAAAATCATTACAACTAGTCACGTTCAGACTATGCGCATTAACGCAGTTTCCTACCGAGCTTTGGCAACTTCCTCAACTCAGATCAATAGATATTTCAGGCAACGCAATTTCTCTATTACCAGAATCTCCGAAATGGGCAGAAATGATCGAACTCACAAGTTTTAATATATCCGAAAACAATATTAACGAACTCAGTGAGTTTAGAAACATTGTCGAAATCCCAAATCTCAAACAACTTAATTTTACAGGAAATGTTTGCCAAGGTGCCAATGATGCACAGAACAGGATCGTAAAAATCTTCCCAAAAATTGTTGTTGTCAATGAAACTATCATTTTAAGTCAACATCGTGGATATCTCGATGAAGTTGCGATATTTGATAATACATCCGTTCTTCCTTTATCTAAGACAGACGATTTCTTCTTCAATTATGTTAAATACATGCACGCAACAGGAATGGAAAGATATTTGCGAAGATTCAATGCTGAATGCTTCTGTTTGAATAAAGTTTTGCGCAAATACAGTGCTGCTGAAAAGATACAAAGCAATTTCAGAGGATTTATTCAAAGAAAAATCTACATAAAAATGCGAGAATGCGCAATCGTCATCCAATACCATATTCACAAATGGTATAAGAAACGTCTCGAGTCAGCTAACGTTATCAAGCGTGCGTTCTTGCATTTCTTGACAAAACAAAAAATTAAATTAATTAAAGCTGCAAGAGTCATCCAATCTCGCTGGCGTGCTAAGCAGGTCGCAGAGCTCGCGTTGATTGAGCTATTTTCATCAAATGACAGAATTGAATTTTTTGTTACTCCTCATGATGCAAAATTCCTTGAAGACTTTTGCAGAGAAAAGCAGTTCGCTAATCCTTCATTTATTCACACGCGTGAATACAAACTTCTTCGCCAAACTGAGCCAACAAAATTAATTCTGCCAGGAAGTCCAATCGTTTATTACTCGCTTGACAACAGTCTCGTTATCAGACACATGAACAAGACTCGCAATATTTCGCTTGATAAAACGATTTGGTGCAATCATGATCATAATCACATGAAAATGAAGATGATGGTTAATCAGCACGGCTTCAACTTCACTAGCTTATGTCCATTCGCAACTTTGTCGCCTTCAAAATACAGAAAACCGTTAAAGAAAATTAATGCGGTCGACAAAAGCCAGTATTTGATATTATGTTACTTCGAGAAGCTCTCTGACTTCATGCAGATATTCCACACACTTCACATCAACGACAACCACGGCGTTAGATTCATTCCGATAAGAAATGTGCCAACGATCGCATCTACTGTTTGCATTCAGTCATCGATGAGAACATTTATCACTCGCATGCACAAATTCCACCAGATCAGGCAGGATGTCTTGCACAAGAGAGCGCTGCAAACAATCCGTTGTTTCGTCGGCTTAATGAGGATGAAGAAGATCATGGATGGAGTAAAAAGAACTCATTATTTCCGAGAGAAAATCACGAAATTAAGCTATTTTTATGTCCGTGATACTTTTCTCAGGGAACTGTTTTACATGAAGCCAATCATTCCTTTGCACTTCGGATATTCTACGGACAGAGAGATTGTCCTCAAAGACGGAAACTCGCCGATATTAAACGCGTTTTTGCCACACGACAATTCTGATGTCAAAGAAGCTGATTTGAGCTCCGTCTTGAAATTCGGCGCCAGTGTTTCACAAGCGAGAACCACTTATTTCGCTGACCCTCAGATGATCAACGACAAGTTCTTGAGGAGATACGGATTCCACAGAGTTTCATTCGCTACAGCAGAAGAAGCAGCACACAGAGCAATTTTGCTCAGCTGGGTCGCGACTAAAAGAGACTGGTGCTACTTTGAAGAAGACATCGTCGACTTCTGCGCGGCAACAAAAATCAAAAACGCGTGGATCGGGCACACGACTAGGAGAATTATTTTCCACATGGCAGCGCAGCAAGGAAAGAAGATCAACGTCCAAGCTTTCATTTACAGGCCAGTCGATTATAGGCTTAAAATGCAGCTGATGCAGGAAGATCAGAACAAGAGGAAGAAGCCTGTTTCAACAGATATCAATGTTGAAGAGCAAATCGACATCTTGAGAGGTGTCTATCAGCCGTGGAAGTATGTCTTCGATCAGTACAAGAAAGATTACGGAATGGAATTGGTCGGAATGCCAGAGAAACCAAAACGCAGGGAAAAAGAATTGACGTCTTCAATGAGATTGATGGGAACAATCAACGAACTGCTTCCACCCGAACCGGAGCCTGAACCAGAGCTTACAATTCCTTCTCCAAAGATGACAGCACTCAACACAACACCAAGAACTTCCACACCACTCTCTCCTGATCAATCTAAAATCATGATCACTCCTGTCAGATCTGCCAACTCTCCACTTTTCGAAACGAGACCTAAAACAGGCTCAATCAAGCCGTCAACACTCAAGCGCATTGTTGGTTTCGACAGCTCTCAGTCCATAACAGCAAACAGCTTTGGAGGAGCACCAGTTGAGAAACTCATCGAAAAGTCTACATCGGTAACTTTCGAAAGAACTCCTTCTCCTTCGCAACAAATTAAAACATCGCAATCAACAATTGTTGATCCAAGTCCTTTCCCAGAACGTGCGAATACATCATTGCAAAACAGCAGAAAAGCATCTCTTTCTAATCAAACATCACAAATCATTGCAAAACCGATCTTGAAAATCCCTATTACTCAAATGCAGCAAGTTCCAACGCCAACGAACAGTTCATACAACAAACCAAAATCAGCAAACAATACTTTGGCTCCATTGAAAGATGTAAAGTCAGCTCAGAGATCAGATTATACTGCAAGAGAACACACGGCAGAAGTTTTCGGCAGACTTTCTCAACTTCTTAAAGTTACTGATGCTGTTCACCAAGCTGCAATTCATGACACAACGCTTGAAGAAAAGCGTGCGAATACAACTGCAGCGAGAAACAAGATCGTCCAAGGATATGCAAATACTCACAAAATGCTTGAACAAAATGCCAGCGACAGTCATTCGCGAGCCAAAATCGAAAGAGAAGAGAGACTCAATGAAGCCGAGAAAGTCAAGAAGAAAGCAATGGAACAGAAAGTCACTGCTGCAAGACAAGTCAGAAAAGATCACGCAACACGTCGTGAGAATGTTATGGTCACAACAATTTTCGCTCAAAACTTTGTTTCTACGACACATCAACTTGCTTCTCGTGTTGAAGGAAGAATATTGAAGGCGAACAAACGCAAAGAGCGTGAACTTGTTCAGACACAGATGGCTGCTGTTAGAGAACAAGAGAAACTCGACAGGCAGGAATACAAGGAAATCGTTAAAGAAATGAAGGAGTCCAAACTTGAAATGGCGAAATATGACAGAGATTTGTACTTGGAGGAGAAGAAACAGCGGGAGAAAGGCCTCGAAGACAAGAAGGAGAGACTCGCGACAGCAAAGAGTGCATTGAAGCAGGCAACATTGACAAGATCTCTCAATGCAACACAGAAGCCTTACATTCCGCCAGACAAAATCGAAACTGCTGTTTTCGATGATGTCGAGTTGATGGCTGCTGAAGCACCAAAACTTATTGGAGCAAATGTTGGAACTCATGAATCACACTTATTATCAGAGTTAATGAGCTCCGCTATGAATTAAATAATATGTTTGTATTTTTTTCAAATAAATTATTTTTTGACAAAGGTATGATATTTACTCCATCCATTAATATATTGTGGAGTAAAATTTTCATTTTGATATCTATTTTATGCCTGAAATATAAATAGTTTGACATAGTATTAATAAAAGAAGTTTTCAAAATGGATTCAACGTCCTTTAATGTTTGAATGTTGAAGGTAAAGTTATAGTTTCAAATGAATTTGAATAAAATGCTCTGTATACAATTATCTCGAGTCCTTCAGGAAGAATCATAATTTGAGGGGCAGAATTCAAGAAAACAGAATTACTTATTATCTTAAGTTTAGTAAGTTGTGAAATATTTAATTCAGAAAATCCGTTGTTGCAAAATGTATATTTATCAATCGATTTAACGCTAGAAGGTAATTTCAAATATTTAGTTTGCAAACATCCTTGAAACGCTCTTACTCCAATTGATTAATCAATTTTGAACAATTTGACAAGTCAATAAATTTCAAATTTTGACAATATTCAAAAGCTGATTCTTCAATTGACCTCAATTTAGGGTTTAGTCTAAATGAAAATGTTTTTAGTTTTTTCGTGCAAAATTCAAAACTGTAAGAGTCAATAATTGTGATATCACTGTCAATTATAACTTGAGATTCGCATGCATAAATATCATCAGATGAAAATATACGCTCACGTATTAGAATCAATAATATGAACTATAGTCAGAAAAACGATTAGATTTCAAATAATATTCAATAATATAAAAATGCTTGATATTCAAAATGAATAACGTATTGTATTGATAATTTGCATTTGCTATATTAGCAAAAGTCGAAAACTTAGTAATACTAAATCATTGATGTCCTTCGTTAAAGAATATGCTAATGCAATTCAAAAATTGACACTTTTTGTCAACCCGATTCAACTGTCACTTTTCAAAAAAATTAACCTTCGTAATTTTATATTTGCTTGAACAATATCACAGCAATAAAAAATACCTTTTCTTCAATAATTAAGAAGCATCATTGCATATATTTTTCTTGACTCAGAATGTGAAAAAATCATCTCAGATTATTAGAATGCTTCGATGCTTCAAAAATACTATTAAAGAAAATCCATCAATTTCTTCAGGAATAAAAAAACAAAAAGTCATAATAATTAATAATTTTTTGCTATAGTTTTCAAAACTCATGCTTCAATGATAGAATATTAATTAAAACCTAATTCAATGTTAATATGAACCTGATTACAATTGAGAAATTATTATTAGAAATCACGTTCAATAACTGAATTTTATAAATATGTATGAACTAAGAAATACATTCATTGATATTCTATTTCCATAATATAATTTTTTTGATAATGCACGAATTAGTTAACCTTTCATGTTTCCTTCTTAATTAGCCCAAATAATGCTTATAATTCAATGATATTAACAATTATGAATCTTAATATCTTTCTTTTCAAGAGATTTAATCGCATATATATAACACTTTGTCGTGCGTTTGTTCTACCAATTCCATTTAAGGCTAAACATTTTCGATCATATTTCATCGATTTATTTTTTTGACAAAGTATTTATTTTAATTTGGTATCGATTATTGAAATAAATAAACTAAGCAAAAATATTACTGTTACATTAAAAAAATTTGAAAAGTAAAAACATATAACGATAACTAGATTTTGAATGGAGATTCGCTTTCTACTCACAGATAGTGAAAGTATGCTCCTTCAAATAGATAAACTAGCCCTATGCAGTGGAGTCAAAGCACTTTTAGCGGCAAAGTTAAAATGCTCAATAGATATTATCAAATTATTCTACGATGATAAGGAAATCTTCGATACCACCAATATATATAGCTTACAAATACCACCAGACAAGTTTATAACTGTTAAAAAACTCGAAGAAAAAAATATACAAAATAATAATATTGTTACAGTCCCAAAATTTCATCCAATTAGCAGACCTTCGTCTAGATCTTCCATAAATACATCAATACCTAAGCGTAAATATAGAAGCGATCCTCAAGATTTTGCCGAAAAAGTTAAATTCATCGAAAATATGGGATATTCACACTTTATAGCTAAGCAAATGTTAAGAATCAACGAATACAATACAGATAAAGTTCTTAATCAACTTAAATTTGATAATTTATCTCGAAAAGCATTATTTGCACAATTAAAGCAAGAAAATACGGAAAATAACGAGAATAAAACAACTATAGTCGACAATCCAGAACTAATCCGTAAAGTAAATCAAATTAATAACGAATTGAGATTAGAAAAAAATAATTTCTATAGGAAAGACCCATATTTGCTTTTAGATTCGATTTGTGATAAGAAGGATCCTGTTATAATCCAAGAAGATAAGCAAACAGAAGAACCTGCAAAACATTCGAGTAATCTTCGCGCAAAAAGATGGTCATATGAAGAAGAAGAGATGTTAGTTTCTAAATATGCCGAACTAGGACCGAACTGGAATACTATTGCTGAGTTTATCCCAGGAAGAACAAGTTCTGCAATTATGCAACACTATACTATCCATTCTCGCCATTTAATGTCCATCAAGCCAAAGCCAGGCCTCAAAGCACCAATCCAACAAGCTGCTCCAGCTTTGCCTAAATCACAGAGTAGCAATTTTCCAACACAACCAAATTTTGATATGACCTTTGACCCAAATGACAATGATTTTTTGTTTGAAGTCTGGAAAGTCTATCAGAACGACTGGGAAGCAATAGCATGCGCATTACCACAATACACTGCTAATTTTTTGTATTATTATTGGACCAATACTTTGTATCCACAGCTTTTATTTGATAACAAAATTCCGCACGATTTAATAATGAATAATGATGAAATGTCATACAGAACACCAATGAATTCGAGGAAGAAAGTTAGACCACAGATTATAACTACCCCACAGTCTACTCCTCCAGCAGAAGAGAACACACAGCAACCTCAACAACCGCAAGAAAATGATACTGATAATGGAAATGAGTCCAAATCGAGAAATTATTGGACACAAGAAGAAGAAAGCATCGTAATAGACATGAAAATGAAAGGAGCGACATTTGAAGAAATAGCTGAAATGCTGCCGAATAGGACATCAAACACAATCTCAACAAGGTGGTACACAAAACTTCAGAAAATTGCAACAAATTCTACACCTTTGTCTGAAAACGATAAACAGCCGTCTGACAACGACTACGAGGAAGAAATGGATGAAATCGCAGCGAATGAACAAGCATTTGCTGGCCTAGTTAAAAGACAGTGGACAGCTAAAGAAGACGAGTTATTAATGCAGCTGTATCAAGAGCATCATACAAACTGGGAAAAAATCAACACTTTCTTCCAAAACAGGACGCCAGCTGCCTGTAGAATGCATTGGTACTTCTTGAGAAATAATGGAAACAATGGTGGCAACCCAGCGAACGAGGCAAAGAATAGCGATGAAGAATACAATGAAGGAACAAACACAGAGAAAGATTTCAAGAGAACATATAACTCATGGACAGAAGAAGAAGACAAGAAACTCATCGCTGCTTTAGAAAGGAAAGCGAGCTGGCGAGAAATATTTGCGATGTTCCCAGATAGAAAGGATACATCTATTAGAACACACTGTCAATGCACACTAAAGAAGAAAATCAAGAACTTAAATCTGCCGTCAACAGGACAAAGGCCATGGACTGCTGACGAAGATAAGCGTATCATCGAAATGAGAACAGCGGGAAGAAGCTGGCAGGAAATTTTGCAGACGTTGAGTGGAAGAACACAAAACGCTTTGGTTTCTCGATGGAATGTTAAACTGAAATATTTGGCTGATAACAAAGATAAACCGAAACTCAAGAATGTTTCATTTTCTAAGCGAGAAGAAAACATGATACTAAGCAAGAAGAGAGAAGGTTTGTCTTGGGAAAATATTGCTGCTCTGTTTCCTCCTAAAAAGGCTCCACACGTCAAAACATATTACGACCATTATTTAAGAGGCGAAGTTGATGATGGATCAGCGCACGAAAGCGAGAATGATGATAGAAACGATCTGGACGAGTTAAACCATGATGATTCTGCTGACAAGAATGAGTGGACGCCAGCTGAAGACCAGATAATCATTGAAGAATTAAACAAGAAAACTCTTGGTTCTGACATCGTTAAACTTTTCCCTGAGAAAGCGAAAATTGATGTCTACAGGAGAATTGAGACTCTCAAAGAGACGTTCAACTTGAATAAGAAGCCAGGAGATGAACAGAGCAGCTGGACAGAACAAGAAGATGCAATTATTTTGACAAAGATGAATGATAACATTCCAGCACAAGTTATTGCTGATTCTTTGCCAGGTAGATCAGCAGCTATGATTACGGAAAGATACAACCAACTTATTAAGAAGGATATTTAATTTATTTTTATTTGTTTTTTGTTATTTTAAATAGATTTGGAAATTTCGAATATATTTTTCAGTACAAAAACTATCATATACTAACTCTCTATATGTATTTAAACATATCAAATTTGAATTAATTCGTTTTTCAAGACTATTTTTATACATCAACAATTATTTTATCAAAAATAATACAAGTATATGATACACAAATTTCTTTAATCAGCAAACTGCAAATTCTAAAAAATATTCATGCTGAAATTCTGAATGTTGAAGTAGATTCATGTTATTTATCAGCATATTATAATCATTATATGATTGTAATAGAAAATAAAACTGAAATTAAATTTCTCCATAATTGTGGAAAAAAGAGATTTGAGAAAGATTGCAATAATTTTAATAATATCTATCAGATGATGATTATATATGAGTCATTAACATGACTAGAATTCATCTTTTCTTCTGGAAATGGAATTAATGCTTATGATAATTTATATTTCGTAAGGATAAATTAATTACATTCAATCTATAGATAGATTTTATAGACTTGAAAATCAATTTAATTCTTTATATAAATTAACCTTATTTACAAAATAAAATTAACGTACATTTTTTGATGTTACATGACAATCGTCCATTAAACTAATTATATACTGATAAACAAATATATCAGGCTGTTGCTAATTTTTAGGCTTAAAAACTCTATAATTTGCCAAAAAGATTTCTCAAAACACAAAATAACCTAATCATTTATTGGCAAAAAGTGAAATATACAATATAATCATTCTATATTTTAAATATTGGTAATTTTTTTCGATAAAAAAAATTTTTTTTTTCAACCAAAAATTAATGAATAATGATAAGATCGAAGAGGTGATGAAAAGGCGCCGCTTGGTCTTCGATCAAAATTTACAAGAGATTGTACGACCAAAAAAAGAAGATATTTTCGAACATATCTTCTTAATTGGCGTTCCGCCAGATGATTCGATTCAATCTCTTCGGATTTTACTTATATATCCATACTATCCATTATGCATAGAGGAAAATGAAGCTGAATCTATCATAGATTTTGCATTTCCTGCAGGTTTGCAAAGATGTGAACCTTTACAACCAAATCATCCAGCTATTATCGACGAATTTACGTTTGCTTTCAAGAGAGATGGGTTCTCTCAATATGGATTATGCGTACAATTTAAAGTTCCACTCGATGTTGATCCATTTTTTGTATCAGAAACAAATAGGTGCTATCCGTTTTGCTTATGTATGCTTACACGCGATATATCATTCACTGCACATTACAGATTTTTAACTTGCCTTGTGAAAAATTTAATTTGTTGGGAAACATTGTATCCACAACCGGAATTCTTACAAGATATACCTATGTATAAAGTCGTTATACCAGAAGGAGTTGAACCAACTTTCCTTCCAAACATGACAAAGGTTTCTTCATTCGCAAGATATGGAAAAATGCATATTTCGAAAGATTTTGCAAGGGCAGTAGTCGCATACAGATCCATAACACGTGGAGAGCAATATATACAAGCAAAATTCTCAGATGAAACAGATATCATGATTCCACCAAATGTCGAATATGTTTCAAGCGCATATTTACTAGGATTAGCAACACTAGACTCATTATTTAGTCACTTATCTATCTCAAATATTATCAAAGTTTTTACAGCATGTTTATTAGAACATATTGTTATTGTAATCTCAAATAAGCCATCTTTAGTATCCAATTGCATTCTAGGCCTCAGATCTCTGATTTTCCCACTTAAAATACAGTCTGCTTTGTCTCCAATTTTGCCTTCGAAGCCTAAATACGAAGCGATTCTTGGATGTCCGTCCCCCATTATATGTGGCATCCTCACAAATCCAGATCTCGACCTCTCAGAGACATGCGACCAGAAATGCATCGTCGACATAGATAAAGGAACAGTTATAGACGATGAATTGGATGTTTTAGGACAAATTTTGCCACACGCGAATGAAATTAAGCAAGAAATTGAGAAAATCCTTGCAGCAAATCATAACTTGATAGAAGTCCCTCCACGCTCAATAGTTGTCAATGGAAAACTCAAGAAGAATCCTAACTGGGTTAAATTTTATGAAGCAGACACAAGAGTTTCTATGCCGCTCCATTATTTGAGTAGCATCAATCCTAAGTATATTTTCACTGCGACTGTTGTTGGCAAAATACAGAAAGCATTCTATACTAAATTCATAAAAGAGCTGACAGAGAACATAGAGATGTGCTTCGTGACAGAAACAACTGATTCATCGAAGCCAGTCATTATGTTCAACAGCGAGATATTCAAGGGGCAGCCTTATGCGCGCGCGAACCCGAATTTCATCAAGACATTGATGCAGACTTCCATATTCGAAGATTACGTGCAGAGGAAGCTTGACACGATGACACTGGTCAAGATAGCTTTCATGAATGAGTCTAAATGTGCTGAAATCAATGACATTTTGCATGTCATTGATGAAATCACTTCAATGCTTTAGTTTTATTTATTATATTTTGTTCTTTCTATCTTAGAATTATATATATATTATAAACTTATCCTGTTTTTATTCAATTAATATGCTATTTTAATGCAGAATAGAATATTCAAAGAATATTGATGGCATTATATTTGATTGGAGACCAAACAGTCTTTGAATATTTTGACATGAACATTTCATTTTAATAAATGCATTGCTTTCAATTTTAAATACTTCCATTGTCTTTTGAATTGGAGCATCACACTCTGCAAGAACAAGATGCCCAAGTTTAAAAGAAAATTGCTCATTTCCAATTTTATCTGTATTTATTTGAGATCCTTCCCAAGTTAATTGTGGATAAAGTTCAAATGAGCAATTAATAACATTGACTGAACTTTTGATAGAAGATATAACATATCCAGTAGTTAATTCGGAAAAGCATGAGCGATATATTTGTGCATCACATGTATTAATATAAAATAAACCTATATAATAATCTGAAATGTTTTGCACATTGCAATAATCAAAGAAAAAAACTTCAAAATTTATACTAATGAATCCATATGATGCTCTACTATCATGCATCGAACAATATTTGCATTTAATACCTGTTTTTTGTCCAGAAGAATGAAAACATGAATATGATCTTACCTCATTTTTGCTAAAATTTGATGATAGAAAAAAATTGTTTGCAAAATAAATTATTAATAATGCATTTGCTTGATATGATGTACATGAGGAGATTGTGCATGTTTCAAAACTCGTTTCAAAATTTGATTTTGAAGTTTCAATATATGAGAAACTAGCCCCTCCTATTTTGGATGTTGAATTAAGGGCACAGCAAAAATAAAATACAGCATCAGAATGCTTAACATAATATGTCCCTCCGCCATCTGAACTCTGGGTGGAACATCCTTTGAATAAACAAAATGAATTTAATATTTTAGTAAATCCAGTACTAACTACAGTTATGGCTCTATTTGTTAAATTTATAAACTCACAATTAGCTATATATAGATTTTTATCTTCATAAGGCGAAATAATTTTTTCCGAATTTATGATTTTGTAAGGTTCAAGGGCAAAGTACCGATTCCATAGTCCTGGAGGCGGGCCATCGCCATGCATTAAATGGAAACTCTGTGAAGTCCTTTCCATTGCAAAAAATCTATTTCTAACATTTAATAATATATGAAAATTCGGAATATTACTTTAGTAAATTGAGTTATTTTAAAATCTGAATTAAAAAGTGCTTGAAAATGAGAAATAAATTATTCTGAAATAATTACGGCTAATATCATATGCATTAGATTATAATTCATAGAGTAAATATTACAAGAGTTGCCGCAAAGCTTATAATCAAAAATAATATTTCCGAAAAATTCATATTGTACAATATCATGCTGCATATACGAACAAGTACTTTTTTCTGTTATTTTATGTCGAAAGCATTTAATATACTGAGATGTATTAAAATCAAATTTTCGTATTTCATTTATTCTCATGTTAGCTATGATACGTGTGTTATTTACATAGTTTTTTCCGTCTGTACTAACATCAACTTCAAAATTTCCGGGACGACAAGTTAAATCTGCAGTTGTTATTTCGAATGATTCTAATTTTACTGCAATAAAATTAAAGCAAACTGTTAATATATCAATATCATATGTATATTGATTCGATGTCCAGTAAGTTTTTTTGTCAAAATCGAAAGCATTAAATTTCGGCTTATCTGCTCTATTCGAAAGAGCATCTAATGATAACTGAAACCTGTATGTTGACTGGTATTTATTATAAAGATATCTTAAGATCTCATTTGATTGCGAATATGGAAAATACAATCTTGAAAAAGATCGTAAAAAATGTCACTTTACAATTTATATGTCAGCATTTTAAATTTATTTGACATGTAAAAAAATGTTGAAAACATATAACAAGTCTTTACATTAGGAACAAATTGTAATATGGCCGAAATAAGAAATATCTGACTAATTGGAAGAATGAATAATAAATTATTTTCATAAGATTATATTTACTATCATAAAACTATAATAAGAAACTTGAATAGGATTTTGATAGAATGGAGAACACAATAAGCTCGTTTGAAATTTCAAATATCCGAAAAATTCATATTGAACTATATCATGTTGAAAGTGATCGCATGTACTTTTTTCTGTTATTTTGTAACGAAAGCATTTAATATATTTATCAGTTTTATAATCAAATTTCCTAACTTCATTTGTATTCATTTCAATAATATAGTGTTGGTTATTAGAAAAATTCACACCATCTGTACTAATATCGATGTCAAAGTTTTTTGGCCGGCATCCGTAACCTGATGTCGTGATCTCGAAAGATTCAAGTTTTGTAACAATATGATTGAAGCAAACGGTTAAATACTGATTATTAGTTCCAATAGAAGTCCAGAAGGTTGAAGGATTAAAATCAAAAGCATATTGCAATATATGATCTGATTGCTCAGATGTTGCAAAAAAGCTGAAATATGGAACAGTTGTTGTTTTGGATCTTTCAGTTAGATATTTTAAGATCCCATTTGTCTTTGAATAAGAAAAATACAAACATTACTCATAAAAATAGCAATTGTCTTTTTAACCTTTTTGTCACATTTTGAAATAACCTTATTGTCAGAAATTTGTCACCTTTATTATTGGATATGGCAAAAAGACAACATTAAATAATACTGTTGATTATTCCAGAGATGGTATATTCGAAATTTATGGGAAGCAATATAAAGTTGCACA
Source organism: Trichomonas gallinae (assembly GCA_008369845.1). Classification (NCBI taxonomy): domain Eukaryota; phylum Parabasalia; order Trichomonadida; family Trichomonadidae; genus Trichomonas; species Trichomonas gallinae. Next base: position 62,602 of record MRSU01000590.1, read on the forward strand.
CAATGCACTTTGGCTGCGTATTTATCATCATGATTCGACAAATAACGATTTCTTTCGTAAGAATAATTTCTGTTATAATACGAATGAGAAAACATAATCCATTATATCTGATGTCCCTTATAAAAGTATTCACTTTCCATTTTACACATATTTACTCGAATACAAACAAATTCCATCATTTCAGATATGGCGACAAGACAATTATTTGAATGAAACTAGTGTTCTGGGATATAAGAAGCTCAAAGGTGATGATTGGCAGAAATTTTCCGGACTCTTTGGATCATTCGCAGATAACTGCTTAGATCATACAGGCCCTGCTCGAGGATACTATTATTCTATTGGTACTATTGCTAACGCAGGATATGATCCATATTTTCCTGGACCAATAATAGGTGAAAAATATTATTTAGTAAAATATGGAGATCTATGGATTAAAATCGAAGATATTACGCTATATTCATGCAAAAATATTCCCATATTATCTCAATTTTCAATATCAAAAATTTTATTTTTGACTTTTTTTATAATTTGATCTTTGATCATATCTTTATAAAGCATTCGAAGTAAAAACTGCATATCATAAGTATTATATCTATCTTTTAACATCTATATCATGATTAAAATATTATAAACTTATACAAACAGAGATAATATTGTAATAAGAAATTATTACAGGATTCTGATGTAGTGTTATGTCATCAGCATCTGTTTGGTTTTTGATATAACCAAAAAATTCATATTGAACAATATCTTGCTGTAGATAACCGCACGTACTTTTTTCAGATATTTTATGACGAAAGCATTTGATATATTTATTAGTTTTATAATTGAAATTCCGAATTTCAGGTCGACTCATTGTAACGTTGTATCTTTGATTATTAAAATAATTTATTCCATCTTTACTGACATCAACATCGAAGTTTTTTGGACGACAATCTGTATTTGGAGTAGAAATTTCAAAAGATTCAAGTTTTGCAAAGATTTGATTAAAGCAAATCACCAAATACTGGGGACTATATAGTGCTGATGTTGAAGTCCAATAAGTTGATGGATTGAAATCAAACACAGAAGATTTGTAGTGATTCGGATGCTCAGATGTTGCAAATAGAGTATAAGGAGCAGTATTTGAATTGGATATTAAATATCTTAATATCCCATTTGTTCGGGAATAAGAAAAATACAATTGATATTAAATCATTTGTCATTTTTCATTTTTGAAGAATAATTGAATGATTTACATGGCAAATAATGATTATTTCTAATGTACTGTGACCCTAGAATGAGAAGTGTATTAATGATTATATTTTTTGGCATATCATATATATTATCATTCATTGCACCTGCACTAAAACATTCAAAATCTGATAAAAAAAAATAGATAATTCATCTGCAGATGTTAGAATATCGCAGCTCACGCACTGGGTGGGGGTCCCGTTGTATTTGGATTTATAATATAGTTTCCAAAATTTTCGATATCTTCATATGGATGATTGTCGAAATGAAAATAGATTAAAACATCGATGTCAAAATAACTGACGACTTTTTGGTAAGGTGATACTTTTTATAAACCGATTACTCTATATACACAATAATAGTGTCACTTTTTTTGCTAATATAATTTCGTTAGAAAAATTTTGATGTGCGACTAACCCAAAAGTGACAACGAAGTATTATGATTTTTATCAACTTGTGATGATATTTCAAATGTAGCAGATAATGATTTAATTTATAAAATTTCTGTATATGTACATCTCTCATTACATGTGAATTAAAACATACGTTTGTAATGATATCAAACACTCTTGTTTAATATAGAATAAAATGATATGTGTCAAGTATGATTTTGGTTTGAAAAATCACCATTCATTGAAAACATGAACATATTATGAAGCAAACATTAATGCATTATGGATATTTTAAAATTACATTATGCATATATTTGAAAGAGTGATATGAATCATACATGGATTATCTATATAAAAGCAAAATTGATTCGAATAATGCAAATCCCTTATTTGGAAAGTCAGCCCCTTTCGAAATCTTTTCTACCATGTTTGTCACTTTTTAAAATGCAGGAATTCGACACAAAAGGGCGGCAAATGATTCTTTTGCATCGATTTATCGAAGCAAACCGCAAAGATCTCGATGCCCAAGAATTCTGCTCGCGTCTTTTTAAAGATCCGTATAGAAAAGCTAAAATTGTTTTTTATTTGACAAATAACAACATAACATCTCGCATTAATGATACAAATGGAATAGTTCTCACCATATTCTACGGATTTATACTTAAATTCAACTTCCTCAAGAAGAACCAGCCTTTGCCTGAAGAATTCACCCAAATGTTGATGATGCTCAAAAATAAAGACATAACAATATCTATAACAGACATAATATCATACTTACAGCGCCATAACCTTCTCACATGCCAAATTGAAAGAATTTTATATAATTTCCAAAATCTTCATATAAATCAGTGGAAAACTGCGAACTTATTCAAATCAATAGGCGAAAAGTATATTAATAACGACAATACTACACCAACTGGTTATGGATATCTGAAAATAAATAATTCAGATAGCGAATTAACATGCAGCGGCCAAAAAGAGGGCGATGATGTCCTTCTCAACTCTATATACATTACAGATAATATGTCAAGGAAGCAACCATGCAACAAAAAACGCCAAATTCCAGAATCTGGTGTTGAAGATGATCTTACAGAAGCAGAATGCAATGCAACAGCATCCCACGTAAATCTGGCAGAGAGTCGTCAAGCAATACACAGCGCTGTCGTTAATGGCTTCGAGAATGCGAAATCTACGATGCCTTTATTACGTGAACTCGGAAAAATCTATGGAGCTCATGCAGGACTTGCTGCCAAGCTTGCTGCAAGATTCCCTTCTGTTCATAATCACGTAATGCAGAAGTTAAAGGACAGATATAATGAAACAGCAATTTTAAACTGGCAAGTTACAACAATGACAGCAAATACATTTGACACACTCATCCCTGTATTACAACAAATATACAAACGCCTTCCTCCGCCAGATAAATTTTTATCAAGAATACTTAACAACCCGTTTGAATCAATTTCTATAGAGAATATCAACCTAGAAGCTATCACAATAATTGGTGATGCAATACAATTACTGCCAATGAAAATTGCGAAGTTAATTGGAAATTTCCGCGAAGGTGGAGTAATTCCTGTAAGTTTTGAGCATGCTTATTGCCTTATCGCAGCAGCAATGCTATTAAATAATCTCAAAACCGTTAACTTTTTGGCAGATGATAATGAAAACGGTTTAACTCTTGCTCATAATATAGGAATCACAAAGAATCCACTAAGCAGATATCGTGGCTTCTTATTAAAACTTGCAAATTGTTTAGATTCATATACAGAAGATAAAATCAGAGAACTTTCAGGAATTGGCCAAAGATCAATCAGCAAAACTTCGAAACTCATTGCTTACGGTATCATTTTTGCTCGAGCAATGAGAAATTGGAATATCTTCAACACAAAAAGCGAAGAATCGAATCTCAACGCTATAATTGCAAATGATACACTCAAATTCATCCTCAAATCCAAAGTTGTATACATGGCTCAAATTCCATTGGATCCATTAATTCCAAAGCAATAATTATATTAGAATATACATATTTTCTTGTCTTATAAATGTTGTTTATCATATCAAAATTATCATTTTATCAAATTTCAAAATCTCAAAAAATATATTTTTAACATCATCAAAATAAATCGGTTGTTTTTCATATAATTATCTCCTTTGAAGACATAATAATTAATTTTCATGAGTAATTATTGTGTTTTATTTATTTTGATTTTAAATTTTTGCTTTTTAATGCTAGTTTGATAAGATTGGATTTATTTGATTGAAAAATAGTGAAATAAGTTAATATTTTCATTTGAATTCAACACACAAATATTTCAATAGATTTTTATGAAATAATATAACAACAATGAACAAAAAAAATTACAGATTTCGTGCTTCATTTGCCTGTAGCGCGCATGGATGATTAGCTAAATCATATGCTGTAGGTCTATCATTTGGATCGTATGAAATCATTGAATTAACAAGGTCTATAAGTTGCTGGCTGCAATAGCAGCTATATAAATCACCTCCTAATAATATCTGTCCAGAGCGAAGCTGTCCATATCTTTCATCACCGCCTCTCGGTGCCTGATAGCCCGATGCTGCCTCTAATAGCACAACACCGAAGCTAAATATATCTGTTGGAGCCTCAACCGTAATGTCATCTCTACCTGTATACGACATTGTTTCGGGTGAGCAATAAGGCCCAGCCCCTTCATTACCACTCTCATACTCTCCTATCCGTATGAGAGTTCCGAAGTCAGCCAGCTTGAAAAGACTGCCTTCTACCAAAATATTTGATGGAGATACATCCAGATGCATCCAACCAGACGTATGAACTATATTTAATGCATTTCCTATGTCATGGATTAATAACCACAACTCTGGTTCGGATAATGTCCTTCCTGTTATATCTCCATCATTACACAGTTCCATTTTTAACATCGCAAAGTTTAATTGATCGTATATTTGGAATGATTGTACTAAATATATCGAGTTTGTTAAGTTGGTTCGCTTTTGAAATTCTTCAAATATTCGAGATTTATGCCTTGATACTTTGAGAGCCCAAAATTCATCGGTCGTAGTCGATTGTGCTTTGTATACGGATGAATTTCCTGTAGATCGAATTGGTGTATATGGGTTAACAATCATTCCGAGTTCTCGACATAAGTCTTCAAACTCTGTTGTAGCGAATTCCGGTGTTGCATAATTGCTTGGTCTTTCCAATGCCAGCAGCGGGGCATCTTCTGACCCAAAATCGGGCAAAGGAAAACCATCACACATTTACCAAAATTTAATTTTTAAACGTTATCCATTATCGTACATGCTTTAAATATGCATGTTTTGGGTGCTTGTTAAAGAGCACACATATATTAACAACAATTGCGCCAAAATTTTACAAAAATGGCGGGCAAGTTTCTAAAAAATTAATCTATAGTATATAAATACACATATATCCCAAATTCACTCGAATTTTTGAAATTGAACTTTAATTTGATTTCGGAATCATTTGATTATTGATTTTTGGGCTAAATTCCACAATAAATAAACTTTTTATGCCTATATATATAGATGTCTATCGTCCTCGCTATCGTCGTCCTTATTGGAATTCAAATCGCTAATACATATGAATATATTAGTATATGT